>RDPX01000095.1:974059-985841 GCA_003991215.1 Morbakka virulenta | reverse complement strand
TCTTACTCTTTAATTAGCTTGTGTTCTCAAGAATTTCAGATCTCAAATTCAAAAGATGATATCCCTATTTTGATAATTGTCACATTAGTGATCGTTTTAAGGAACTATCAATAATAACCAATCATTGTCAAAGGCTCACATATTCCTAAGTATTCACAATAATAGCAAACAACTCATAATCATTCTCAATATATATAACAATTATTATTATTATTATTATAATAATTATTATTATCATAATAATAATAATTATTATTATAATAATTATTATTATAACAATAATAATTCTCAATAATTCCCAATAATTCTCAATAATTCCCCAATAATTCTCAATAATTCCCAATAATTCTCAATAATTCTTATTAATTCCTAATAATTCACAATAACTCTTAATAATTCTTAATAACTCTTACAAACTCTATAATTCCCAATAATTCTTTATAACTCCCAATAAATTCTCATAATTCCCAATAATTTCTTAATAACTCCCAATAATTCTCAACATCCCTTATAATTCTTCATTCTCAAACACTTTTTTAAAGTGATTCACCCCTGGCTGCATGTTATTAACGTAGATCTTAAAAGGTAGTTTCAACAATGGCCCCAATCAGTAGTAAGTCGGGGGTTTTTTTGAAAGAGAAGACTTGATTCGCAATCCTCTTGAAAAGAACTTCTATCGAGTTCTTAATTTTCGACGCCTTGCCACAGAAGAAAGACAACATGCAGGGTTACAACTAAGGGTGGTATCCTTTAATGTTTGTAAGTGTTTTTTTTCTTCTCTCATCGGCAGCCAATGGGGATGTTAAGTTAAACTCTTTTTTTGTGCACAAGAAAAAGAAGCAACGATGAAACAAATATGAATTGCAACCAGCTGTGTTACGAGGAGATCAATTCGAAAACCACTGTACTTATGCATTTAGAAACTAATAGATAAATGTATAAATGTAGTTAGATACATGTTTTTAATAAGGAGTTGCAAAAATAAAGGAAAAGGTAAATGATTTTTCAGATAACTTGATTTTCCCGATGACAGTTGAAATAGAATTACAGGAACTTACTAAGGGGAAACCAAATGAATCAAATTCCTTCATTTGGGCGATTTTCGCTAAAGTTTATTTTTCTTCTAAAATGGTTTAAGAGAGGCACTTTTGGTCAACATTTAAAGCACCTGCTGCACTATTTATTTAACTAAAAGGGGACAGGAAATCAACTTGGAAATATTTATTGCCACAAACTCTGCTGGGTCGGCTGGAAAACAATAAAAGCGGAGCTCTGGATTGTAAACTTTATTTTTGCTGCAGTTAAGAACAATACAAAAAGCTTTGTTTCTAATTGTTTTTCGTTTCCAAGTTTCTCTTCCTCCCTTTATCTTTCCAAAATTTCTTGAAGTATTTTGTGTAGAACCAAACTGTTTACTGGTACACCAATTGATGGCGCACGCGCTCTAAAAAGTGACTGGATAATTGTGCGTCAGTTTCTGTATATTTTTCTTCTTCTGTGGTCTTCCTCTGTGGCAGTTCAAAGATAAGCCAATTAGCTTTCCGGCATGCTCAGTGTGAACACTCTTTGAATGTTCTTTACGTTTTTGTGGCCGCATGGATATGTTTCAGACTCCTTTCCCCCTTTATTCAGGGGAATTTTGTTCTATCCGAAACATTAGAAATAAATCCTTATTTTAAACAATCGCCTGAATACAGACAAATTTTCATTGACTGCTTACTTTATTAATTTGACATAATAAAGTAATATGAATAATAAGAAGCACAAATAAAAGTACTCAAAAACAAAGGATAAAATAAAGCACGCAGATCAAGACCGAATGACTGAAACACTGAAATCGCTACCGCGTTTTATAAATACATTTAAATTTCAATTGTTAAAACGAGACAAATGCTCAATATAGCCTTTTTTACCCTAATTACCTTTGAGATCTGTACTCACTTTATGAGTTTGGTTGCCATTCATTGTTGAAAAAAACATATGAATAGCATATTAAAAAGATCCAGCAAGTAAGTAACAAAACGTCTGAAAAAGGTAGCAGGCAAATGATCAAAGAATTCCAAAAATGAATTTAAGATATCTGATAATTTCCTCAAAAACACCAAATTCCACACCAGGGAGTCAAGTTTCTCCACCTCAGACCAGGAATTTGGCTAATTATGACTCCTTTAGATTAACCATAAACTATTACAGGCATGGTTTTTCTGCCAAAGGTGAAGCTGTAGTTAAGTTAGAAACTCGACACTAGTATTTTGTGGAGTATGAGACAAACTTTGACGCAAGGTACCCTTGTTTTTCCTGTTCAACAAACGTTTGACTTGACAATCAAAACTGATGGAAGATAAGTACCTCGTTTGTTCTCAACCTTTTTTTAGACTATAGGATCAGGTGGAATACCTGTAGCTTACTCAGTTAAAAACGTAACTGAGTAAGCCATAGCTTTCTGTGGTGGTGTTTATTTGCTTTATATCAGAAATAGTCTATTGAACTTCTGTTTAAGAATTTTGATGCATTGCGCTGCTCCTTTGTACTGCGCTTCATATTTCTAATGCATTTAAAATGGTGTAAAGTGAGAGCCGTCCTTGAAAACTGAATTTGCTAAAGAGAGGGACAAAATGTGACCACTATTTTGTCTTTCTTGCCACCGGACAGATCATTATAATAAGTATACCAAAATTCAACACCAGACTCAAATTTACTTAAGGAACTATATATTCTGTTTAAACGCTTATGTCATCGGTTTTACTGCGCAGTTGTTTGAAGTGTTGCAAGCTTGTCAACATTGCGTGAAGAAACACTTTTTGTTTCATCAAGTGATTAATTAGTAAGAAAGACTAGTATACTGATAAGTAAGTAATATAATTTGTTCATTATCTGTACACTAGAATCAGCGAAACGAACAGGCATTATTCTTGAGTCCTTTTTTATTAACACCAAAAATATCCTGCGTATAACATTGTAATTTGCTCACTATTTTTGCAACCTTGCTAACATCAGTACTCTGGCTTTTCATGTTCTTTTTCATGTGCTTACTTTTTGGGCACAATTAAGCCTAAAGTAAGCCTAAAGCCTTTTGATGCACTTATAAAAACATATGTATATGACATTTGTATGCAATTTGAACAACTAGATTTCAAACAATGTGGAATGAAAGTTTTCCTGTTGTAGTTGGAACACTTGATCTGACAAAAAAAGGCACCGATAAGTTTCTCGAACAAATACCAGGACAGCCAAAATTATACAAAATTCAAAAAAGTTTGTTTAGCAGCACAGCACATACACTAAGAAGAACATTGTCGATCTGATGTCGTGAGTTCTATCGACAACAGAAATGTCTCACGTTTATCACTAAGTCCTCACTAGATTTCTTCTTTAATTACAAGTATACAATCATTCTCAAGTCGTAAAGAAGAATCTCTCATAAAATAATGCAGGTCTTCATACATGGAGTAGAACCCCGGTTGGCGACCACTTCACTGACGCGACCACCCCGCCAATACAACCACTTTTTCAAAGTCCCGATTTTTTCGCCTTATTAAACTTTGTAAAATGTCTTTACTAACGCGATCACCCCGGTTTCCTGACTGCGACCAATAATTTATCCCAAGTGCATATTCAACCCCCTAACACGACCACGGCAGGGCTTGAGTGACCGCGCTACCTAATTAGGCCTATGGCTAACGGCAGTAAATGGGGACCTGCAGTTGAAACCAATAAACAGGTATTCTTCCTCAAGCCAGTTGATGACCTTAAGAGGAAAAAGTTTTGAAACACAATTTCAATGGATACCCTGACCTAATCCATATTTTCAAATTGTTCCGACTCTGTGATCGATATTTTAAAATGCTGTTACTATAAGCAATTAATTAGCTCTCGCATGCGCGGCGCGCGGTAAATTTAAATCTCCAAATAGGTCTCAATTCACTATGACCATTAAGGATTGGGTAAAAACAAAGAATTCTCTTTCAGCCGGAATTTTTTTAATCACTCATACTCACATTCCTTTCATCAAACTGTCGATTAGCCGACTCCTGAATTAATAAGGACCACTAATCATTGGCGGCACTTTAATCAACTGTGTCCATTGTTCGTGATTTTTACTCTCATTATGCCTCCACACCTGGGCTAATTATGAAATGCCATAATTGCCATTACATGGGAAAAGACTCCCGCTAATTGGCGGCCTCCATCAGATCGCGGATATTCAGTAGTCTAATGCTCTGGACGTCTTCTGCCTCCGTCTGAAAGTTGAACTAAAATGAGAATATGATATAAGCAGCATGACATCATGTGAAGAATCGATCTCGTTATATATGTAACATCATAAGCAATAATTTCTGTAAAATGATAATTGACGTTTCAAATTGCATTTTGCAGTAGGATACCAGTTTTATTGCAACACATAAAAACCTATCCCTACCCCTCGGTCAAGCTTGGTGGAGGTTTACTGAACCGTGCACGACGATCTCGTTCCGGTTCAGTTTTCATGGAGGTTGGCTCAGCGCGACCCCACTGACGTGATCACCTCGCTAAGATGACCACCTGGGACTGGTCCCGTCGGTGGTCGCATTACCAGGGCTCCTTTGTATATGCTTGCTACAAAAACCTCAAGGATTATACTGAATATTCGTATCCAAATATGGCGATTATATCACCCGACGTGATATCACATAATGTGTCACTTGACTGCATAGGACTTTCTGGATTTGAGTAGAGGAATCTCGACACCTTGCTCTTATTTGAGGCTGCAATTTCTCAAATACATGTTACTCGACTTCGGAGCAACAGGGCTTCTTTTCATCTTTACGATGTCGTCCTGTTTGGCTTGTTTCTGTTTCTGTGTTTTGCAGTGGAACTCGAGCGCGCATGGGTACAGAATAGCTCTCTCCAATGACTACTTGCTATTTCATAGGCGGACAACACGCACGTGGCCATCTTTTGCAGGAAAAGGTGCAGTCACTACACTCGTTTTCCAATAAGATGTGTTTCTCTCATCACCTCAAATAATTACAACATCTCGAATCTTTAAGTTGGTTTTCTTTTATTTATGGATATAGCTGTTGCGTTCCCTCAATGAGGCCGGGTATTCTCTCGTCCATCGCCTCCACAAGTTGTCTTTGCAGGATTAAAGATGTCATGCACGCTTCCCAAATCCTTGTTTTCTTGATTTTCTGCATTCCGGATTGATAAAAAATTGCCTTTAGACATTAATAAGGCATTTAGTGTAAAAATCGGTCGTTCTGAGTCATCTTCAGCGTAACCAAGAAGTCGGTTCTGTCATTGTCTATCCTGCTTCCCCAAGCAAAGTCTTTATGTGAGAATCAGCAAAAACGTTTTTAGCTAATGTTGAAGATAGAAGTATGTAAGCACCAAACACTCGTCTGTAGCATCTGTAGATTCCTTGTTCATCAACACGTAGATTTAATCTTTGCACATCTTCTGGAATTTGTTCATCATCCAGATATAAGCTTCGCGTTCTCCGTATAAATAGACGAACTGCAATGTTGGTCTACTCTGTAGCCAATAGTCGACAGTCTCCTAACTCTTTTTTTCTTTGCAGTTTTCATGGATCTTTGAATCCATGCTTTAATTCTCAGCGATTTCAGGAGACTGTAGTTTTCTAACAGGCCATACATATCATCTGCCTGATGCACCGAAGTGGCTAAAATTTCTTTGATCTTCTTAGCCTCGGCTTCAGTTTCACTTCTTGAGCTTGTTACGATATTGTCCGCCCAGCTTAATTTATCTGAGAGTCATACTGATCCATTCCACCAAACCTGATGGCATCACCTTGGCGTCCACAGCTGCCAATATCCACAGGATTTTCGTCATTCTGAACATAACGCCACTCGATTTCTTTTTTTGCAAGAATTTTATTTACTCTGATTTTGACAAACTGCTTGTACTTCCCACCGCCCAGAATCCAGTGTGAAACAGTAGTACTGTCGGACCAAGCAGTTACTCTGTTTATCGGCATACCATTTAGTGCAACAAGTCTGTTGCCGGTCATGTTAGCTGCCATGTGTGCTGCAACCAGCTCTAGCCGGGGCATAGTTAAAAACGTCTTCGAAAGTCTAGAATTAGAACTTATAATGCCTTGTTTGCTCCATCCTGCTTAATGGATAACAGCGTAGACAACGCTGCAGGAACCGTACATACTTGTATCTCCAAAGCAGTGTATATCAATTGAAAGAATTGGGTCACTATGTTGAGTAATAGCTCTAGGTAATGAAAACGCTGCTGGTAACAAATTCTTCCCGTTTTGCCAACGATCAACAAGATTATCGGCAATGGTGCATTCCAGGCTACTTTCAATTGGCATATCTCCCGAAACTTGACCTTTTCCAGGAGAAGTACAGGTGACAAACCCAAAAGGATCATAACATGAAGCTAAGTACTTCATAATACCTTTCTTTGGGTCGTCTCTAATAAGTTCAGGGTTTTCCACAGATACCTCGTCGAACTTCTTGTTCCACTTTAAGCCCAAGATAGATGTGTTATTTCTGTGATCAACGAGTTCTTTTGCATACGTTGGGTCTTCATGCGTTGGCAGTTCACAACTCTCGGTTGAAAGTACCGTTGACTGCCACTTGTGCAACTCGAAGCTAGCATCACGGAAGATCTGAATAGTCTTTTGCCTTGAACAACAAAGCATATTCCGTTGTAAAACCTCCGGCAACCATATCGTCAACATAAAATTTCTTTCGATTTCTTGAATCACTTCAAGATATTTGTGTCGATAGCTTCCTAGATGTTGATTAATTGTACCATTGAGTAGAAACGGTGACTCTACCAGTCCAAAGACTGTGAGTTCTAGTGAATCGCAAGGATTTGATCTGCATTGTCTCCAAGTACTTTACCCAATAAAAGCGTAACACATATCAATCTTTTTCTCAAATGTGGATCTACAAGAATGCGTGTTTTAAATCACCAGTCATTGCGATCAGATTGATTCGCATCCCGCCAAAACATTGCATAGTAGGTTCTGCAAGGACGGGGGTTCCAGGTTCTAGACAATCATTCAAAGAAAAGCTGCTTGGATCAGGCCTTGGCGAAGCATCATAAGCGATTTGGATCTTGGTACTTTCAGCTTTCTAACAAATCACTAGCTTGTGCGGAATATAGAATTTTTTTGCAGTTACTATCGGAGGAGCAATTTTAATTATTTCATACTATATCTGGTTGTGAATCTTTTCATCATAATCATGCAATAGCTTTGAATCTCGTCATAGCTTTGAGATAGATTCGATAACCTTCCCAAAGTGGTGGCCTTGTTGTTGCTTAACGTTGTATGTGCAACATTCAACAGCAAATTCGTTTGATACCAATCCTTGATTTGTGCGCTGCAGCGTAGCTGTTCATTTAGCTGACGTGCCTGAAAGTTGGAATTGCTAAGCTTTGGAGGGAACCCACAAATCAGCACCCAACAGCTATTTTTGCACTATCGATGAAAGTGAAGTAAAGAGGAAGAATCGGAACAGTTACGAGTATACTGATCAGCAATCAGTATGTCGTCCTGTAGGGAACTGCTTGGATATTCCGGTATCTGTCTTCCAAGAGCTTCTTAGAGTTAGTGATAAAGATCCGTCCGCTCACTAAACAGTGTAATGAGATAGAACTGTTGGAGAGAAATGAACAGATGGGTGTGATGTATCGAAAGATAAGGGAGCTTACAACAACAGGCACAGGAAGGAAGGAGATAACAACAGTCACGAGCCGCGACGGAAAACTGCTTACAGAGACGGAAGACATCAAGAACAGATAGAAAGACTATATTGGAGAGTTGTATGACCGGGAACAACCAGTAGAGATCCGTCTTTAAAGTATTGAGGAGATTGAAGAGTATGGTATGGGTCCAGACGTGTTGACAAGAGAAGTAGATGAAGCAATAAGATTTCAACGTAAAAGAAAGGGAGAGGGTTTGAATGAAATTCCTGCAGAATTCATCCTTTCTTTGGATGATGAGCCGAGAAGAAATTTTACTGTCAAAAGATATACGCGGAAGGAACCTAGCCTCACAATTTTTTACAGATTATGATGGTATCTTTAGAGAAGGAAAAGAACGCGATGTGATGCGAATACTTCTGAACTATCAGCCTAATATCGCACACATCCAAGGTTGTACTTCGGATATTATCCAGGCAGATGAGGAAAAGGCAAAAGATCTTTTGGGAAACGATCAGTTGGATTTTCGAAGGAAACGACGAACAAGAGAGACAACTGGTGTGCTGAGATGTCTTGCTGAGCAAAGTATTGAATTCAACCTGGACTTGCATGTGTGCTTCATTGACTACGAGAAAGCCTTCGACTGTGTGAACTGGACGAAATGTATGGAAATGTTGGCTGAGATCGGAGTGGACTAGAGAGACAGAATGCTTATAACAGGCCTGTACATGGGACAAACATATGTGGTAAGATTGAAGGTAATTGACAGAGCCCAGCGATATTGTTAGAGGTTGTTCGAGAAGGGTGTCTCATCTCTCCAATGGTTTTCAACATATACGCGGAAGTAAGGATGAAGGAAACTCTTGATGATCTAAAAGAAAAATTCAAGGTCGGAGGTAAATTTGTGCAAGCCATACGGTTCGTAGATGATCAAGCTATGATCACCAACACCGAGGATGAATTGCAAAGAATTATGGGCACAACAAACAGATTGACAAGAGCTATGGAATGAGAATAAACATCAAGAAGACAAAGGTAATGAAGATAGGAATGGAACAGAAAGATCTTAAGATCACTATCGATGGAGAGGATATGGTGTATGTGGAGGATTTCAAGTATATGGGTCGTATGATTTCAGGGTACTGTCATGCAGAAGGGGTATAGGGGTATTCAGATGGAGTACAATCAAGTGGAAACCATCAGCTGGCCTTTTTAAGGCGATGGACCCACTGATCTCCTGAAGGTGACCAACTCTCATGTCTGGCTCCACGTAGCTGCTTGTGCACGGCAGCGGCCATACCCCGGTAAATCGCTTCAGCTGGCGGGTTAAACGATATGAGGGTAACCAGTAAAACAGTGTTTGTCTCACACTGCGCATGAAGTCAGGAAGCGGTGGAACTGGCGGAAGAGTCTCTAGCTAGACCAACGGCAACAAAGGCGCAACCTGCACACGCATTGCGGTATGCGTAGGGCACAAATGAGACCATAAGATGAGTGGCGAACCGCCAGTGGAAGGCAATGTCAAACCACAACTGTATCTTGCCAAGAACAACCATGAACATGAACAGATTCAGGTCTAACGATAACAGCGTGAATGGAGTTGATAGCATTACAGCCTAACTCCTCGCACGGTTGGGATGCCCATGTTAGACAGGTGGGGCCGGACCGTCAGCCTGCTACTGTCAGAAACAAGACCGCTTTGAGAATTGGAACATGGAATGTACGCACATTGTATCGAGTGGGAAAGCTAGCAAGCGTTAAACTAGAAATGGAGAGATTGCATATTAATATACTTGGCGTATGCGAAACAAGGTGGCCAGATGCAGGTCTTTTTGATATAGAAGGATAAAAAGTCATATACTCTGGAGGAGATAAGCATAAAAAGGGAGTTGCTATGATTCTGGACAAGCANATGCAGGTCTTTTGATATAGAAGGATAAAAAGTCATATACTCTGGAGGAGATAAGCATAAAAAGGGAGTTGCTATGATTCTGGACAAGCAAATGAGTAATTGTTTTTTAGGGTATTGGACCCTTTCGGAAAGAGTCATGCTGATTAAACTGAAAGGGCAAACACATGATGTGTTGATCATTCAGGTGTATGCACCAACAGCTGATAGGACTGAAGAAGACATTGATGCATTCTATAATCAACTTGAAGAGGCTATGAGACACCGCAAATCTCAAGATGTAGTAATTGTGATGGGAGACCTCAATGAAATGGTAGAAGGACAGCGAGTCGGAAATATAATAGAAGATCACAGTCTAGGAGTGCAGAATGAAAGAGGAGAAAGATGGGTAGACAGGTGTACAGCACATGATCACGTGATCACGAACACATGGTTCAAAAACCACAAGAGACGCCTGTGGACAGGGAAAGACCCTGAAGACAGGTATAAAAACCAGATCGACTATGTGACGATAAACAATTGTTTCCGAAATGCTATTGAACAAGCAAAAGCCTACCCTGGAGCAGACTGCGGGAGCGACCACAACCCTGCTGTATGTACAATCATACTGAAACTTCGTCGATTAAAGCGTACAATCCCAGAAGCCAAGCTACAGTGGAATTTTCTTCGAGAAGATCAGGAACTCAGAGCCAGATACGCAGTTGCTATACAGAATCGTTTTAAAGTTCTCGAAAGAAAAGAAGGCAGAAAGTGGGAAGTGCTAAAAGAAGCATTACTAAAAGGAGGGATGGAATTTGTTCACCCAAAAGAGAAACAAGCAAAGCAAGCCTGGATGAAACCAGAAATCTTGCAAAAGATGAGAGACAGACAAAAGATCATGGAGAGAGACTCGGACCGATACAAACCAATAGACCGTGAGATTAGGAATGACTGCAGAAGAGCGAAAGAAACATGGCTAAATGAGCAATGTCAAGAAATTGAAAGTCAAAGGCCATCGGATTCCAGTTCCATCCACAAAAAGATAAAATATCTAGTAGGAAAGAAGCCATGCTCTTGAGGTGGATGGATCAAATCAAAGGATGGATCTATGATATTGGAAAAAGAAGAGTTGATAGAGCGATGGGCAGAATATGTTGAGGAACTTTTCACAGATGCAAGGGGAGAGAAGCCAAGCATCAGGAAATCGATTAATGGCCCGAAAATTTTACTATGTGAAGTAAAAGCAGCAATCGCGAAAATGAAGGCAAATAAAGCTCCTGGCCCAGATGGAATCTGCATTAAAATGATAAATGCACTTGAAGAGTTTGGGATATACAACGTCACTGAACTACTCAATGATATATATGACAGTGGAGAAATCCCGTCAGATCTAACCAAGTCTGTCTTTATTGCTTTGCTTAAAAAGCCTGGTGCTACGGAATGCTAGCTGCACAGGACTATAAGTCTAATGAGGCACATAACCAAAGTACTCATGCGAGTCATAATGGCAAGAGCAAGGAGAGCAACGAGACCCGAGATAGGAAAGCAACAATTTGGTTTCGTCCAGGACTCCGGTACAAGAAATGCAATATTTATTTTAAGAATGTTGTCAGAAAGAGCCATAGAAAGGCAACACGATCTATGCATGTGCTTCATTGACTATTTAAAAGCATTTGACAAAGTGAAACACAAATATCTTTTAGAAATGCTGCAAGCACTAGACATAGATGGTAAGATATCCGAATCATAAGCAATTTATACTGGGAGCAAATTGCAGGGGTAAGTGTACAAAATAAGGTAGGAAGTATTCAAACATTCGAAGAGGAGTAAGGCAAGGCTGCGTTTTCTCACCAGATTTATTTAACCTATACAGCGAAAACATTCTGAGAAGTATCGAAGAAAAAGAAGGCTTTGTAATTGGAGGATACAACATGAATAATATACGATATACTGATGACACGACTCTAATAGCCGACACTCCAGAGAAGCTTCAACATCTTCTGGACACAGTTATAGAAGAAAGCGAAACAAAAGGTCTTACTATCAATCGCCGAAAGACATTCTGCATGGCTGTAAGCAAAACGAATGAAAACTTGAGCTGTAAGTTAAAAATTGAAGGAGAAGATATTCAACAGGTAAATAAGTTTAATTATCTTGGCAGCATAATAACATCAGATGGTAGAAGCTCAGTAGAAATAAAACGAAGAATTGCCACAGCCAAAGACGTCT
>RDPX01000095.1:921635-945131 GCA_003991215.1 Morbakka virulenta | reverse complement strand
CTGCTACCATGGTAGTCCTGTCAGAAACAAAAAGTAAGTTTATAGGACCAAAACTCTACAACTGCTATTTGAAACGAAGAGATGGGTGTATTCAGCAAACGGGTCATTAGGTAAGATAAATATTACATCAGACACAATTGAAGAGCTATGTGATGAAGACAAATGAAAAATAAATACACAAGAAAGACAAATGAAGGGGGAAAAAAGTTAAAACAACAGAGAGAAGAAGAGACGGAAAGAGAGAGAAAGAAAAGGAGAGAGAGAGAGAGAGAGAGAGAGAGAGAGAGAGAGAGAGAGAGAGAGAGAGAGAGAGAGAGAGAGAGAGAGAGAGAGAGAGCGCGCGCGCGAGCGAATGAGAGATTGTTTGCTAGTACCGGAAGAGCGGCTAAGTTTAAGATGACAAAGGGATCAGAATATTGTAGACAAACGATGCAACAAAACTTCATTTTGACTTTTATTTTAGTTGTGGTTTCTGCATGGAGTTGTTAAATACATCTGAGTGAATAAAATAACTTAAATTGCACGCTACCCCAAAATGCACAACAGCAGTGATAAATAAATTATATTACACTGTAAAAAGATATGCAGCCTCCATGTCTATCCTAAGTATTATGCTTGAGAATAAGGGCTGAGGAAATGTTAACAAAACAGTAAAATCACTTGTCTTGGGTGGAAATGATATTTGCTGTAACCTTCTTTTTGTGAAGTACTGAGTGTCAAATGCTTTTGGGAGGTCAATTGGAACGAGAAAGTGAGTATATATGATACCAGTGAATGTCTGGCTGGGAATGTGTTTCGTTTAACAAGTTCAAAGAATGCCATTTTTTTACAAATAATTCTACACCGCAGTTAGACTTTTTCGGTTAAGTGCCCTTGACAATATCAGTCAACGAAATTAGAATACACATTGAGGCTAACTGTGCAATGGTGACAATCCAGAGCGGACTGTAGATTCTCCAAAACATGCTACGGCTGATTATTGTAAGAACTGGTTATTTACAATTCCCTGAAAAGCACAAATACATTAGCGTCTCTTGATACCTTACATTGTGTGGGGAAAACTAAATCAGTAAACCAACCCATAGCTAGCAATGGTTAAATGTTCAGATTTGCAATGAATATCTAGCGAAACTGGACAAAACCCCCCATCTTTTGAAATCCTTGTAAAGACGGGTAATTCTTCTTGAGTAACACGATAAATCCATGTGCCTACTAAACATTTTGAACTATGAATGGGGCTGAAGGACCTACCACTTTATTGTTTTCCTGTGCATGACTGCAGAATGGTAGGCCTAGAAGTATGGAATATAACCAACACTTAACTAATTTATCTAACCCGATTCGGAAACGCGACTATTCTTGCAGTACGAATCCTGAGAGCATATAAATATGCAAAATTGCATAAATGCCGGCACCCTATCAGACTATTAACAGTGACATTAGAATATGCCATATTTATAAACTATCATTTAAAAGGCATCAAAAGTACCTTCGCTAATGGTAAAATGACTACAAAATGAGGTTCGGTTAAAAGGCGAAGAATAAATAATCAAATTTCGAATAGTTTGCACGATCCCTGGTTACCTCAAGGTAATACTCTTTCAAAATACATGCCATTTATGCTATTATGCTTCATGAAGCCAACTTTAAATAAACTATTATATACTGAACCCGTGCTCTTCTTTGGGCCGACTAAATTTACTCTAAACACAGCCTTTGTAATTCATTCATAGGCACTTATAACAGTAAAGTAAATATATTTGACGCAATCAAATTTAACCTAATTCTTTATGGTAATACTTCCCGAGTAAACAATAATAGTGTACATTTAATGATAAAAAAAGCTGTTACTTTTAATTGATTACATTCTATTGTTTCAATTAAACTAAAAAAGTTGCTTTTCGATTTACTTTTCAGTATCAACAAAATGAAAATAGGGAGACTGTTGCTATAAATAATCAAGACAAAACCCCTATTACTTGCACAAGTACAAAACATATTGATTTTCATGAAACGGTAATGCCATTTTAGGCACAAGATGTAATGCAGGTTTGAAGCGAAACATTTGCTAAGAAGGGCTTTATCAAGCCTTTTGTAGGACCAAAGTTTTCAAATATCTTAAAAGACATGCTTGTCAGAGCTCTTTTCTGCAGTGAAAAAGGTTACAGGTAGTACAAAGGTGTATTCCTATGTATCTATTCTATCTTTGTGTCTAGTGAGATCAACGGTATCGTATATTGCTAAAAACTCACAGTTCAGAAATTACTCTTCACAAATATGGTGGTCCTTACATTAAAGGTAATTTAAACTTTAATAGAAACATGTCAAACTGTCACGACCCCGGAAATTACGGCTGTTTGTTGGACAAGCTCGCAGAATCCTCTCACTATTCATTTTAAAGCAAAATGTGGCTTATGTAATGTGTGGAGAAAGAGATGAGACCATCTATCATATTGTTTATGAGGGTAAAAAACTTGCTCAACTGTAATGTAAGAGGAAACACAATGTTGCACGAATAATACACTGGAAACTTTGTGAAAACTATTCCCTTGAAAAAGCTGAAAATGGTACCAGCATAAATCCAGAAGGTGCGATTAAAAACGGATCTGTAAAGATTTTTGAGGGGCTTTAACATACAGTGTGAAGTAATTGGTGCCCGTAGACCAGACATCATCGTTGTAAATAAAACAGATAAAACATGTGTCATTGGTGATGTTGCAGTCCAAGCTGACTGCAGAGCGTACGATAAAGAAAAAAAAATTGAAAAATACCAGAACTTGAAAAGAGAAATTAAGAGAATGTGGAAAATGAAAAAGGTTCTAGTTATTTCAATATTTGTTGGGTCATTAGGCAGTATATCTATAAGTCTTAAGTCCTATATGAAACATCTGGAATTAGATGCGAAGGTTAGCTTGATACAAAAGACATCATTGCTTGGAACTTCTAGGATATTAAGGGATGAAAAGAGGAAAGAAGATAGGAAACAACGGTTTAAGGTTGACAGATGAAGAAATGATGCAGGATCTAGGTGACGGATCTTACAAATAGTAGGGTGTTCCAGAGACAGGTAAAATCAGAGGGATTAAATGAAGGAAAAGGGTAGAATGAACTACTTTAGGAGAATAAAAAGGCTGATGAAATCACATCTGAATGTAGGAAACATTATTATGGCAATTAATACTTGGGGTGTGGGCCTTGTTCGATATACAACTTGCATCTTTGGTTGAACTGAGGAAGAATTGCAGAACATGGATCCAGAGACAAGGGAAATTATGACAACAAATAAAGCCTTCCAACCTAAATCTGACACAGGAAGACCTTGCTTGCCAAGGAAAAATTGTGGTAGAGTCAGTTTAAGAGGTAGTGGGCCTAGTCGAATGTAGCTTATCTGACGACTTTAAGCAATATGAACTGAGCGAGGATGGAGTACTAGAGATGCTTGTGAAAGAAAAGAACAAGAAAGAATTGAAGACTAAGCAGAGAAGAGAACAAGAAACAAAGTGGAAAGGAGCAGACAGCATGGATAAAGAAAGAAACTTATTGATGGCAGCTCAAGGGTGGTAGGGGCCTAAAAATGTAGAGTAATGTTTAAAAGAAGAGGCGAATAGTTTGAAAATCTATGCCTCTAATTCCGAGGAAAGACTTCTGAATGGCGTAGCAAAATTTAAAAAATTGGATGCAAGTATACTGGAGGAATGTAGAGTTCCTAAGGCAAGAAAGCAACAAGAAGCGACACAAAGGTGGATTTGAAAGAGAATGCACGGACAATTTATCAGAGATCTACCAGAGGCAGTAAACATGGAAAAAACGTGGCAATGGTTGTCAAAATGTGACTCAAAGGTTGGGACAGAAGCCTTGATATGTGCCGCACAAAAGCAATCGATCAGGACGGATTATGTTAAGTATCACATTGACAAAACGGCTGAAAGCCTGCTTTATCGATTGTGTGGCCAGAAAGGTGAAAATGTGCAACACGTTATCAGTCATTGTGAGAAGTTAGCTCAGAAGGAGTACAAGAGGCGTCATGATAATGTAGCGAGAAAGATTCATTGGGATAAATGCCAGAAAAGATGCTTCGAATGCAGTAAGAATGGTAAGAACATGCCCCAGAAGAAGTTGTGGAGAATGATGATGTGAAGTTGCTATGGGATGCAAATATCTGTGGTAATGTGATCAAGGCAAGGAAACCAGATTTAATCTTAGCGTACAAGAAGGAACATTAGGCAATTATCGTTGGCATAGCAGTACCGATGGATGTGAATGTTGAGGAGAAAGAAATGGAGAGGATAGAAAAGTATCAAGATCTCAAAAGAGAGATAAAAAGACTGGAAATTGAAGAAAGTAGAAGTGGAACCTATTGTGATAGGAGCTCTGGGATGTGTAACAAAAGGACTTCAGTAGTGGGTTGTAAAGCATGAGATTTGCTGTAACTTGGGAGTGGTTCAAAAGGCTGCGCTATTAAGAACTGCCAGGATTTTGTTGAAAGTACTGGAGTTGTGAGGGAAAAAAAAAATGTTATTAGCCCATGGTCATTTGTTATGATTCGCCTATCAGCATAAAAATGCGGCGATAACGACAGCCAGACACACAGTGTAAAACTGAGATAATGATTCCTCGCTGGTTGTGGGGCGGCAATTGCAAGGTTGAAGTGATGTTGTTATTTAAATTTGCATTTCTATTTTATCTCAGTCTTGTGACTACAGTACATGTTCCTGCATTCAACTTATATGGTTTGTTGCTGGGCGCTGAATGTGGGTTTTTCACCCATTTATCACTAGATCTGTCACCACTTGATAATAACAGTAGCGCCAACCCAATAATGGTGCTAGAACAATCAACTGGAGGTGATGTGGGTCACGTTTTGTTAAAAGAGTGAGACGTGGTAGGAACATAAGCCTGATGGTGGTGTCAAGAACAGAAAATGATACTGTTACGGGACTTCCATATACTATGTGACCATATGATTTAATCCCACATATCTGATGTTGTTGTGGTCAACAAGAAAGAAAAGACCTGTACGATAATCGATATCGCAATATCTGGGGCCAAATGAGAAAATATAAAGGGCAGAGGAAAAAATTATTTGATTATGTTGATGATTTCAGAAGATAGCAGTACACGGAATAGATATTGGTTTTTCAGAAGGATGGGGAATCTCTTTTGAAAATGATATGATAAACTACACGCATCAACACCGGGCACAACAAAGTGGGTAAAACAAAGAAATTGAGGTAGTCCAATGAATATTACAAAAAGATGAAGATTCTTGGCCTCTTGTGAAAATTGAGGATGCTGTGAATGCGAAGGCCACCATCAACAAGAATAATTGTAGACGGTCTTAGGAGTAACATTTTTTCGCTAAGCCGAAACGCAAATGTTAATGATGCAAACCTTTCGAAAAAAAACCTCTTCATCAACATAAATGAAAAAAATCCACAAACATATCCTTAGTATGTGAGATATGTGAGCTGTTCATTCAACACTGCTATCAAAAATAACTCTTTTTGTGAAACCCCTACTCCTTGTAATGTGTTTTGTTGGAATCGAGGATGGGTGCCGGTTTTGCATTAAAACGGTAAAAATTTCTCCCCCTCTACCCTACACACACATGAAAAGCCCACCAAGAGAGCAATTTATCAATCTTTTCGTCGTGACGATATTTCACTTCTCCAGTTCTTATTCCGATCTTCCTGCTCTTCTTCCAGAAATATATTTTCAACAACAAGCAAGTAGTCGTATATTTCTAGCTCCTTAATCATATATATACATAGAAAAAATCTACTACATTACGTGTGAATATTTATATGAGTAAAAACACAAAACACACAGCACACTGTCTACTGACCTTATGATATTCTAACATATGTTATATTAAATATAATCAAGTCACTGTTTTATTAACCAAGATGTGCATTTCTCTCTTCCTGAAAAGTAGAATGAACGGTAAAGGCTATTTCAAACTAATAAATCCTTTTGTATTTCAAAGGAGCCCCCAATAAAAGATGGCATGTGGTCTACTACAGTTATATAACTGTAGAAACAATTGCATGTAGTCTATTTTTAAGAAAACACTTCATCTAATAGAAAGGAAATATCAGTGCAGCAAATGAATATTACTATGAAAAATGGAAAATTCTAAATAATAAACAAGTAAATCCCAGCATAAGCTTACCGTCAGTGGACGATTAAGGCGGTTCGAATAATCGTTACCACAATTGCATAATATATTCTAATATAATTTTTTAATAATTACTATCATATCTACAAATAGGGATTTCTGCATACCTAAAAACATCACTATCAATAAACATAATACACTGGCTTATTGAGTATTCATACATACTACGGTTTCATATTTTACCGTCAACAACTAAAGAGGGATGCAATTTACGAAACATAATCGAAAAAATAATTTTTCGCTAAAATTTTTCTCCAGCTTGGAGCTGCAATGCAAATACTCGACTTCACAATGCTGCCTTTTGTTGTTGAAGCGCAGCGTGTTTCATGACTGACTGTGAAGTAATGAGTAGTAGCCACAATCAAGGTGCTCGAGGAAGCATAAAAATTCTTCGGCTTCGATTGCATAAATACTTCAACAATTCCTTCAGGAGGGTTGGGAATATCAACAATATACATTCCTGGACTACAGCTTACATTTCACAGGTTTATTAAACGACTACGAAGACGATATAACCTTGGATGATGAGACAACTGGACTTGAAAAGCCATCCAGCAAAGCTAATGAAACCTCTGCAATTTCCCGGGATTCTAGCTCCACACACTTTAATTCGTATCGGCGGTTGAGATCGTCAGGTATCTAAATGTACGAGAAAAAAAATTTTTTTTTCATAAGAGTAAAGGTATTCGAAATAAATCACATCTTGCTAAACCAAATGCACAGCCATGCTGGGTCTTTCATTGAGGGTACCCCTGGTAAAAAGTGGGACCATTTTTGTCTTCTACAGATTCCATCTATGAAAGACCTAAAAGGAAGCAACTTTTTAACAAAAACGGGAACAGAAAGCACGCACGGCAACACAAAATGCAAGATATACGGGTTACCCTCTAGGACCTTGCGTGGGAAGGTACTTCCCCTTGGGTTGATCTAGAACCAGTGCTTAAGCATCTCAAGGTCACCTGTCCTACATGGTTGTACCCTATAACCGAAGACACGATCAAGGAAAGACCAGAGTTCTACACTTGATCTTAGCCAAAAGGACGAGGAGCGATTGCACAGCCATACTGTACTGAAAAAGTATATGACAAAAGACAAGACATAAATGCATGATCTTCGTTTTGATTGAGGTTAAAAATTGAAAATACGGGTTATGGAGCTAGATATAATTCACATTTAAGGATGGCCATCTGAATATCTATAAGTGGATTAGTTGAGTTTTATCATCACTGATTTGATCGTAGTAAAAAACCCTTAATTTGTGAGGAAAAGAGGATTCGTTGAAGGTCTTTCAGTTTGAAATCAGTTTTGCATTTGAGCCTTTTTCGATGCTGTGGTCATATATAAAAGTCTAGTGAAAAGAACGGCCGAATAAACTACTTCAATATTGAAGGTAAAGGACTAAATGGAAAAACTTGAAAAAACCTGTAATGGAACAGTCAAATTAACGTAACTCACAGAGTTACATAGGAAAAATATGGGACGTCCAAGAGAGATGGAGCGCATTCTTAGAAACACTTCAACAATTAAAACTGAGGATTTTGACGGTGATGACGCCCCTTGAAACAGGAGATGTCAATTTATTGCAGTGAAATGATACCGAATAGTCTTTTTTACATATGTTATGATATTCAACTATTGCACAACGTGTCTCCCAATCCAATTTCCAAAAGTAAGGAAAAATGTAATAGTTCACCACCCTATCTAGAAAAATACATTGGGAGTCGTAAGAGTACTACTGTGGCGAGAACTGAATCACTCGCGGTATAATCGGATCACCTTCCATTTGGCAATCTCGACCGATATTTTAACCTTACTAATTTTCACGTGAACATTTTCATCCAAATCGGATCCAAAAAGTACTAGTTTCTTATTTAAAAAATTGAGCACCAGCAAAGCCAAACGACCTATGGACCCCCCGCAAAAACCCCACTAAAAAACAAACAAAAAATCCCGGCAAAAAATGGAGGCATAATTTTTGTATTGTTTTTGTAGATACCTAAAATTACGTCTTACCGTTGCAGTGCAGAATGTCTACTTATTTAAATTTTATACAGTTTATCTTCACTTTCCTGTTGAGTTGAGAAGACTTAAAACGCCAAAGGAAAAAAATCCCAATAAAGCAAAAGCACTTCGCTTTGCTACTCGATTTCTTAAAGAATTCAAATATTCTCCAAGGAATGAATTGTTCTGTACAATTTGTAATACAACTGTCAGCATAGAGAAAAAATATTTTGTGTAAAGATATTGCGAAACTGCGAAACACGTCAAGAACTTGGCTACCAGCAATAGTAGTACTGTTGTTAGAAAATCGTTTCTGATGACTACATTAACCAAGATTTTACGAATAGGATAACTTGGAAGTCAATTTCAAGAAATCGTCCAACACATGCTAGCATGTAAAACGGACGTTAAACCGAATATGATGATGATGATACATTCGGCTTAAAAAGGTGATCAATGAGAAAATGAAAGATGAATCTGAAATCAATAGTGTGAAGTACTTTCATTCTTTGGTTGGTAACCTGGAGAAGTGAACTAAAACATATATGTTGCAATTTCAGGTTTGGCGCAGTGCCAACTATTATCATTGAGACGGTTGATGATGCTGTTCGATGCCTTGGTACAGACACGAATGGTGTCATTCTACTGCTTACTGTTGCTACGCGAAATATAGTTGCTGAAGGAAATGTTTTAAAGCAACTGTATCCCAATTTATTGTATATTACCCCTCTAGCTTATCTCATTCATAAAAGTTACGTAACTTTTATCCTCGTGTCAAAGAAGCAATAGCTAGAGTGAAAGTGGCTACAATCAAGAATAAAGACAGAAAAGATGTTACTGTTGGATATCCCCCTCCCCAAGCCATAGTAACTCTATGGGATGGCTGGGTTTCTGCAGCATTCTATTATGCCGACAAGTTACCTGAAGTCAGACAAATAATTCAAGCAATAAAAGGGACTGGATTATTACCGGAAAGAGCCAAAGAAGCAGTTGCTGAGAAAATGTTAAATCAAGATTTCATTTTTGTAAGATTAACTATAAACCTCAATTTGAGCTTCTAGAAAACCTACAACTGAAAAGTTACTCCATTAAGGATGCTTTTTAAGGTATTGAAAATCCTGCAGCTGTCTTACAATACATTGAGCAACGCATTAACGGGAGTTATGGGATTGACAAGACCGTAAATACCACCTTTCTCATATGGACTTCTGGATTGTGCAAAAGCAATAATTGTACATGTCTAACGTAGCTCCAGCATGCTTAACAATTTTTTATCTCAAGATCAAAACGTCCTCACTGAAAATATTCCAAAATATGTTGTTACCTGTTACAACTTTTGGATATCAACTGACTGATGTTTAGATACCTCTTTTTGCCTTTTTTGTACTTATAAATAACCTTTTTTTAAATTTTATTTTGCCCAAAATGATCCCAAAAAAGATAGATGACCGATACTCCTGCAAAATGATTTTTAACAGAATATTTTTTCTTCAGTTTTCAATTTAAATATTTACTTTAGTTAAGTTTCCGCGTTTAAAAGTGGCTTTTGCGCATTTGTTCAATCCAATTCCCATCTCTATATCATCACTAAATGCTTTTACTGTTTTAAGTAACCCTTCCAGTTCTTCATCGTCACTGGCATAAAGTTTCAGATCATCCATATAAAAAAGATTATTTATTTTCTTTTCATTGATTTTATATCCGTAATCGGTGTCGTTTAAGAGTTTGGACAAAGGAATGAGCGCCATACAAAAGAAAAGTGGGGACAAAGAGTCGCCCTGGAAAATGCCACATTTTATTTGCATGTCATGAGAAAACAAGATGCCATTAGAGTGGGAGATAAAAAGATTGGTTTCCCATAGTTGCTTGGAGGACCTAAGAAAATTAATAAGGGTGGGAGATATTTTCTAATATCATTTTATTTATAAGAGGTTGGTCCTTGAAGCCGTAGGATCCCTTTTTACAAACTTTTTGCTCTATGGGGAAGATGTTATGTTGCTCCATATGTGCATATGTTCTTTCAGATAAGACTGGTCTTAGTAGTTTACAGGTTGTTGACAAGAATGTGACTGGACGGTAGTTTTGGGTTTTTTAGTGTCATTCGTTTTAGCAAGTACGTACCGTTGTACCCTGGCAGAACCATTTAGGTGTTGAATCTGGTTTAGTCAATATTTCATTAAACACTGAAGCCAACCTAGAATGCGTAGAATGTAAGGTGTCTAGGCAGAAATTTGGTAATTGGTCTATTCCTGGAGATTTCCACTTCTGCGACTTTTTAAGCACTTTTGCACTCTCGTCAGTGCTTATATTATCCCATTGTTGTTCAGGGATATTGGTAGCATTTCTTTCCAGATCTTTCCAGATCCATTGAGAGTCGTCATTATGCCATTTTTCATTACCCCAAATAATGTTCCAAAAATTTCTGACCTGGTCTTCTGATGGTATTTCCTCTTCATTAATGGACGCTTTTCCGATTTCTCGGTAGAACCTTTTCGCATCTGTTTCAAAAATCATGTTTTGTCAATAAAATTGTTTGAGCTCCTCTTTAATAGGGGGTATCTGTTCTTCATTTCTTTAGTGATATTTTCCAATAACTTTCCTAGCTTTTCCAGATCTTAATTCTTTATCTTTCTGTAACTCATCAAGTAAAGAGATTTCCTTTATAAAGTTTTCGATTTCCTTTTCTATCTTTACTTGCCATTCAGGTTTAAAGGGTTTTGGTTTATTGTTATTTCTTTTACGTTTATCTTTCACGCCACATTTGTTCTAAAGGACTTCAGGGTTTATTTCTTCACAAAGTTGACTCAGGGCTTCATTTCCCACGGCTAACAAAATTTTGAATTTCTGGGTCTGTCTAATTTTCATCAATGGTTCCCTATCAGTAATTTCAGTGTGCTTAACAATAGATAACTCCTCTATGATTTCTGTTTTCAATAAAAAAACCTCTTCTTGATTGATATCATTTTCCTGACGACCAGCCTCGTCGTTACCATTCTCTACTTCCCCATCATTTTGGAGTTCATTTTCTTGTGGCCTTACAATATCTCGATTTTCAATCAACACTCCATTATCTTCAACAACATTATTG
The DNA here is from genome assembly GCA_003991215.1 of Morbakka virulenta. NCBI lineage: Eukaryota > Metazoa > Cnidaria > Cubozoa > Carybdeida > Carukiidae > Morbakka > Morbakka virulenta. The sequence continues at coordinate 933,864 of RDPX01000095.1, read as the reverse complement.
TCCGTGATCACTCTTTCCTCAACATCATCATTAATACCTTCTCCCCTTGCGTCACACCTAGCCTGCTCTCTAATCTGTGCTAATTCAATATCAGTTAGTTTTTTATTACGAATAATGTATCTTCTTTGGTTCGCAAGTTTTTTTGCGTCTAGATTATCAAATTTGTCACTCTCGCTGTTGCGCGCACACCATTTTAGGAAAGTATCTTCGGTGTTGCTATTTTCAGAATTCTCTAAAGCATAATAAAAACAATATAAAACCTCCTTGTTCTCTTCTCTTGTCCATTTCTTTATTTTTTCTTTCTGATTTTTCTTAGGTGGTGAGCCCAAGGGGCCAGGATTGGGAGCATTCCTGACCTAGTGACCACATGGGTTGTGATTTTGAGAAGAGTTAGACCTTGTAGCAGACTTTTCGAAATCCTCAGCCTAGTCAGTCACTGAGGCACGCTCCCCTTATTTATCCGCGCGATGGGCGATGCGGCATGATTTACTTTTGCTTCTGGTATTCATTTGAAAAAAGGAGCTGGATATTCCGCGCCAGTCGCAACCTGGTATTTCTATTCCACGCGGATTTATTATTATTATTATTATTATTATTATTATTATTATTATTCGATCACAGCTTGCGAGGAGGACACACGTGCTCTGCCAAGCAAAACGAAAAGAGTTGAAATTTTAATTGTTTGTTATCAGTTGACGACAGATTTATGATTATTTGTTGAAGAAAAGCATAAGGATCAACAACTACGATAAATAAAGTTACAATTCTGGTTTTTATTTGCTGTATTTACGATTTGTAGTTTTTGTCATCGATCACAGCTTGCGAGGAGGATACACGTGCTCTGGCAAGCAAAACGGAAAGAGTTTAAATTTTAATTGTTTGTTGTCAGTGGGCGATAGATTTATGATTATTTGTTGAAGAAAAGCATAAAGAACAACAACCACGATGAATAAAATTACAATTCTGGGTTTATTTGTCGTATTTACGATTTGCAGTTTTTGTCACAAAGATTTTAAAGTTATAAACCGACACACTTGGCGATGCAAAGAGAAGATCAAATTGCACCACAGAAACGAAGGTAACCATGGAAACGAAAATGTCTGGAATGCTGAAGTTAATTTAAATCGTAATGACGTCACAAATAGTGTTTCTCCCAAGTGTATTTGTGGGAGAATTTGTAAAGGACTTCGTGGTCTTAAAGCTCATCAGAGATCGTGTAGATCAATTAAATCTCTAAACGACAATAACACTGTAGATAATGAGATCGATGTCATCAATAAACAACATGAACTGAATAACCAATTCATTTCAGAAAACAATAACAACAATGACGATGTTCGAATGACGAATGACGAATTTCCATCACTGAAAGAAGGCATCAAATTACCAAAATCTCCAGAGGATTGGCGACTGGCTAATGCTTTTTTTCACTCGGAATTGTCCAAAGTCGATATAAAAGATAATTTGAGTGAAGCAATGAGATTAATGAACTCAATTGTATATGATTATTTCCGCGACAACTATGGTTATCAAAAAGACATCACCGAGGAGGAGATAGCATTGAAGGAGAAATACAAACATTTCTCTAAAAATGAACTGAAAAAAGAACTCAAAAACTTAAAATCTAATAGCGCAAATATCAATACCATAAAATATGTTGCAAAGCAAATTAGAAAGAAAATAAACAAGAGGGCAATAGACATTACCATTGCTACTGACAACGACGAGGAAATCAACAAAAACTTTTGGGGCTATGCCAAAAAAGTATTTGTTCTCGGAACATCCGTTTTACCATTATTCAACGCCACACAGTGCACCGCGTATTTTACGAATGCCTTAAAATGTTTAAATCGTAAAAAAGTTTTCGTAATTCCTCAATGGATACCCAAATTGGACGATCCGACTGTTCCATTCGACCTATCTCCCCCATCCTATAGGGAAATCACCCGAATAATCAAGCGTATGAAGCCGTCCGGTTCACCCTGTCCGCTGGATCAGATATCCATTATATGCTTCAAACGATGCCAGTATCTAAGAACGTTTATCATGGGAATATGTTCGGAAGTAATTCAAACAAACACTCTACCAACACAATGGTCAAAAGCAGCCACCATCCTGATCCACAAAAAAGGTGATCCCAGCTTGCCCGAAAACTTTCGACCAATAACCTTGGAACCTGCAACTTTGAAAATATTTACTTCTTTCCTTCGTAACAGAGTGTTTACCTTCTTAATCAATAATAGATACATCGAAAGTCATTACCAAAAGGGCTTTACTCCTGGTATGAGTGGGTCATTCGAGCACATTGCAGAAATGAGTCATATAATCAATCACTCCAGAAAGTTACAGAAAAGCTTGACAATAACACTAATCGATCTCAAAAATGCGTTCGGTGAAGTCCACCATTCGTTGATTCAAACTGTTTTACGGTATCATCAAATACCTGAAGAAATTAATAATATTGTACAAACATTGTATAGTAAATTTCGTTTATCAATTATTACGAACGATTTTTCCACCAAATACATTCCGGTTGAAAAAGGTGTATTGCAAGGGGATTCATTCTCGCCTTTAATCTTCAATTTAATCGTCAATACCTTTTTACAGTGTATCAGGGACGATAAATATACCAACTTTGGTTACCGTGCCATCAAAGGATTCCTTCCGCGCAACTGGTTCCAATTTGCAGACGATGCAGTTGCAGTCACCTCATTGGAAGGAGAAAACCAAATTCTTCTGAACTTCTTCAGCAAATGGTGTAAATGGTCAGAAATGAGAATAAAACCGTCAAAATGTTACGCCTTCGGTATCTGTAAAAAGGGTACATTGTCAGTTCAATACAAACCAAAACTCTACTTAGACAACAAGCTTGTACCACAAATCGAGATTGATCATCATTTTACCTATCTGGGTCGACACTTTGACCTCAAAATGACGGATGAAATGCACAAAAAGGAAATAATAAAAATTGTGACTGAACACCTCGTAATCATCGATGGACTACCACTTCATCCGAAAAACAAGTTGAAGCTGTACCAACAATGGACATTATCGAAAATCAGCTGGCACCTGACAGTCTCCAAAATTTCGAACACTTGGGTTAAGAACAACATCGACAACCTCGTATCCAGGTACATCAGACTATGGCTCGAAATACCCATCAATGGTACCCTGTGTGTCATCACCCAATCAAAACGAAAATTTGGTCTTGGGCTGATATTACCATCTACTAGACATACTCAGTGCCAGGTGACATTTCGAAACAAAATTGGCCGTTCACATAACGAGAATATTCGTATAATCCACAAATCCACAGGTGCGGTAAATGTTCAATATGATCAATTCAACAAAACTCGTGAAGCTTTGAAGCAAATTCGCCTGTCGGACGAGCACCACTTAATCAATAACTTAACCACACAAAGTTTAGTGATTAAATCTATATGGAAGTATGCCGACAGTAAATTCATCAATCAGTGGTCCAACGTCATTAGCCACCTCCCAAGGAACATCTTCAGTTTTGTCGTCCGTTACCTAAACAATACGCTTGCAAATGCTACTAATGCAGTCAAGTGGGGAATAGCCAACGATTCCACCTGCAGATTTTGTGATCGCCAGCAAACCCTCGGCCACGTCGTCGGTGGATGTCAATCTGCATTAGACGAGCTTAGATATAACTGGAGACACAACTCAATCCTTCTCCACATTTATAAAACCGTTACATCTCAAGGTTTACAAGCGTATGTTGATATTGACGGCTACCCCAACCCGTCTATAATAACAGGTGATGCCCAAAGACCAGATCTTGTTATAGTGAAAGGTGACAAGTTACTAATATTAGAACTTACAGCTGGATTTGAAACCAATATAGAAAGTAACTTCGACCGTAAAAATCAACGCTACGAACAGTTATTATCCGATTTATCAAGAAGATTTAAAGTTTATTATGTAAACTTGAGCCTCGGAACTCTAGGTGTGTTTGGGAAAAATAGCTTGATTGTTTCAAAATTAAAGTCCCTCGATCTCAATGACGAAACTGTTAAATTTATCATCAAAAGATCGATAAACATTTGTATACGGACATCATACTTTATTTTCTGTATGAGAAACAAAGAATGGACAAACCCAAAATTATTAATCTGGTAACCAGCTGATACATCGTCTCTCAGTGATATGCCCAAATGGAGAGTATCACTATAGAGGATGTACCATAACTAGGCTTCATTGTGCTATTTCCAGTCCTCTGCATCCAGTGACAGCTCAGTTGTGTTGCAACCCGTATTGAGTAGATCAATTTCATTGTAAATTTTCTGGATTGTTAATTTACAAATAAAATCATGTGAAGTTTAAAAAAAAAATTATTATTATTATAACATTTACTATAAATTTTATTTAAAAAAATACTATTCATTCTTTATGACAACAGCTGGAGCTCAGGGGCATCCTTTTACAGTCTGATGACTACTGCAACTTACAGCAAATATCGGTGCTTACCTGGTCTTTTTCTTGGATCAGCTTTGCAAATAGTTCATCGTACTGCTTAACAAAGTCTTCTTCCTCCTTTTGTTGAAATTCTTTCATCTGGAATATATGAAAGACATCCGTTTATGGTTTATGGATTGTTGATGAAATAACAATTTGTTCCTAGTATTAATTACAATTAGTCTGTTTCTGTTGCCAATTAAAACACTCCGGTGAAACTTTAAGCTCGAATTTAAGGTCTTATTGTAATTAACTGCCAAGTGCTGCTCAAACGTAATTAAATGAATAACATAAATATTATTATTTACATATCATGATGCATTAGGTTAAATAGTATAACCTACCTAAACTAAAATGTGTTAATCACATGTAAACATATACCTTAAAATTTCTAATTGTTACCAATAGTGATAAAAACTCGCATCTTTGTAACACACAAATAACAAGAAAACTCTACGTGCTCAAAGAAAATATTTTACTCAATAAGGCACGGAGGCAAGATTCATTAAATATCTTCTACATTGTACGTGAGACTTTGTTGATTGGTCAATCTGTTTCCATCATTCCTATTCTCAGAACTTCATGCAACAGATGAAGGTCACAACGTCCAATAATGACCAACTTAGATAACCCATTCTCTTTTCTGTAACTTGAATAAATTTTGGGAACATTCCAATATTAAAACCATCCATCGATGCTTGCAACAACTTTTCTAAACCAACTGTAAATATGCATTGCAAAGATTTTCGCTAGTTGATCGCTTTAAAATGCGGAATCAAAATAACTTGTCTCAACTATGCAAGGATTGTTAATTTTTCTAAGGACCATATCCATCTCTTCTTCTTGGAACATTCGGTTGAGCGACTCAAGAACAAGCCATAAAAAATTGAAAGACCTAAGTTCTGCATAAATAAAAAAGAAGATAGTACAATCAGGTAAGTCTAGATGGATTAAAATGGGGAAGGAAATGATAACTATCTTAGTATAATAAGACTGTTTATGCAAAATTTACAACATTTACGCAACAAGCATGTACCTTTTGCCTTTCTTTAACAGACTGCTCGATATGCTTTTTATTTTGCTCCCGCTTCATTCTGAGAAAAAAAAATTAGTAAAATTTACGACAAATAAGATAAACCCATTAAAATATGTTTGTCACTCCAAGAATACATTTTTCTTTTCTTAATTTATTTCTACAATCTTGCACCACTGTAACGGCACCCGATAATGGAAAAACATTGAAGCCCAACAGAAAAGCGAATCCTTAAAATCGAAGCTCTATCAAAAACTTAATAAAGCTAAGGTTTTTTTTACTTCTTTCGACTGTGTTTTATTTTTTTCTCCAGCATTTCGATTACAATTGTAATCACAGTTAAGTAAATGTAACATCTTATTTTACAATCGACATGCCAGAAAATCAGTAAAAATCTATAAAATTTCTACAACAAAATATATAATCTAACTGAAATTTGCTCTGGACCAAATCATCATTAGTAGTAGTAGTAGTAGTAGTAGTAGTAGTAGTAGTAGTAGTAGCAGAAGCAGCAGCAGTAGTAGTAGTAGTAGTAGTAGTAATAGTAATACTACTACTACTACCACTACTACTACTATTACTACTATTACTACGACTACTATTACTACTACTACTATTACTACTACTATTATTATTACTACTACTACTATTACTACTACTATTATTATTACTACTACTATTATTATTACTACTACTATTATTATTACTACTACTACTATTACTACTACTATTATTATTACTACTACTATTATTATTATTACTACTACTATTACTACTACTACTATTACTACTACTTCTATTACTATTACTACTACTACTACTACTACTATTACTACTACTATTATTATTATTACTACTACTACTACTACTACTACTACTACTACCACCACCACCACCACTACTACTACTACAACTACTACTACTACTACTACTACTACTACTACTACTACTACTACTATTAACATCTAACATACAATGATTCACTACCTTTGTAATTCTCCTTTATCTCTAAATTCCTTTGATAGGGACTTCAGTTCTCCCCGATTAAATTTATCTTGATCTTTCTTTAAAACGTGCATTTCCCTGGTAAAAGTAAAATCAACATAATAATTACAAATCAAAATCTATGCTAAGTCATAAAAATAAAATACTCTAGCGCCAGAAAGGGGAATTCGATCATCTAGACCAGGCGCTACATGCNTACTACTAGTAATACTACGAATAATATTACTACTACTAATATTACTACTACTATTATGATTACTACTACTAGTAGTATTACTACTACTATTATTATTACTACTACTACCATTACTACTACTATTATTATTACTACTACTATTATTATTATTACTACTACTATTACTACTACTACTATTACTACTACTTCTATTACTATTACTACTACTACTACTACTACTATTACTACTACTATTATTATTATTACTACTACTACTACTACTACTACTACTACTACCACCACCACCACCACTACTACTACTACAACTACTACTACTACTACTACTACTACTACTACTACTACTACTACTATTAACATCTAACATACAATGATTCACTACCTTTGTAATTCTCCTTTATCTCTAAATTCCTTTGATAGGGACTTCAGTTCTCCCCGATTAAATTTATCTTGATCTTTCTTTAAAACGTGCATTTCCCTGGTAAAAGTAAAATCAACATAATAATTACAAATCAAAATCTATGCTAAGTCATAAAAATAAAATACTCTAGCGCCAGAAAGGGGAATTCGATCATCTAGACCAGGCGCTACATGCAACTAGAATAAAATACCTTGGTTCAACAATGCTATATATGCAAAGTGCAAAAGACCAATGCATTCTAATATGGAAAAATCAGCAAGAACAGGACTATATACATATACATTGTTACCTCCATCGTATTAAGAGCCCTTTACCACAAGTAGTTTTAGTATCACTAACCTTAAAGCAATATCTGCATCACCAACGTTTTACTAGTATTTTTCTTCACCACGACCACCGCATGTAGGCATGATCGTATTATATTAGTCGCATTTTTACACCATTTCCAAGTAGCTGTAAAGCCTGTTACTTATTATTAATCTGAAAGCAAAAACTATCATTTTAAATAGATGCCTTTGGTAACTGGGAAAAAGCCTTATTCTTGCTCTATTATATCCAATGCTGACTGATATTTGATCTAGTTTTAATGATTAACGCTACCTTAGTTTTAAGAAATCTCTCTCGGTTATGGTAAATCATGAGGATTTGTAATTATGCTGGGCCATAATTCTTTATAAACTGCTGTTTTACCAAGGTCTTTTGTGGCCTTAATAACTCTATCTTAATCCATTTCACTAAGCTCACATCCACCCAAATATCCCGTCTTCTTCCTTTTGCTTCCCTTCGTCCCCTATTCCAATACAAATAAAATTCAAGTAATAATCCTCACAAGGTCTGTAAGGCTAACACGAGTTATTGTCACACCTATGGGTCCGGATGACATATGCCAAGGTCGGTAAAACTCCTTTCCTTGAATAAAGCAGATATGACATTTTCTCTAACGTCTTGTGGCTTGTGGTACCAGTGATTGGTATTGACCGGTATATGAGGGCTTTTGACACACTTCTCTCCTGGCTCATGCAAGTGTAGAATCAACACCACTGTTAAATCAGTTAACTGTTAGGCATGTAGTGTCATTGTTACTTTTCCTGTGACACTTCTCTACAGTTGTCAATGATTTTTACTCGCAAATTACGTTTGCTACGTGAAAGCTAATGGTCTCGCCCCTCACAAGTCAGGCCAAACTTACAACACAAAATCAGGCCGACTTGGTAAACAATATCCTGTAACTAAGAGTTCTACTGGAGCGCTTTGTCACATACGTCCAGCAGTTCTCCCAACCAGTCCAGATATACTCAAATGACCTGATACCGTTGAAAACACGAAGTCACAAAGAAAAGTCAAATCGGCTTATATTAGAAGAAAACTTCACCTGGTATGTCTTTCTTGTAATCTTTTTAGATCTACTATTTGCTGCATTTCTGCAATTTTTTTCAGTTCTATGTATTCCTGGAAACAAGATAAGATATTTTTCTGAAATATATCCAAAGCAGTTAGTTTTCCACAGCATTAGACAGGCATACCATTCTACATAGGTCATTAGTTCTCTCACTATTACCAGGGCGTTTAAGAAGTAAACAAACAGTAATCTTTACAGGCAACACGTAGAGTATTTTGTGGAAAAAAACAACTAAAAGACGGAATCTGTCTTTCCTATTCACAAGAAAAACATGGCCTACGCAGTTTACGTGACTTATGTTTTTCACAACAAAAACACGAGAAAAAAGATTTAAAACAAAATAAAAGACAAACAACACAATTTTGTGACCAAAATAATTCTAAACAAAAAGTACATACATCCAGGCAACGAAATATATGAACATACGAATTAAAGAAAGTTCTTCTCTAGATGCCCTCTCCTGTATATGCGGTACCAATTTCAGTAATTTGTGTGCATATTCTTTTCGCAGAATTACAATAAATCTCAATTTACAACAAAAGTTTTAATGCATAAAGTCAACAAAACTGAGTCAAATAACTCACTAACCGGTTCTATTTGTGCCTTTGCTAAGCTCAGTTGTTCAAGATAAAGGTTTTTATATAGTGATTTTAATTGATCATTATGTTTCGACAACATCCCTTGAACCTGAAAAGAAAAATAAGCAATCTTCTGTTACGTAAATAACAATAAGTCGTTACCATTGTAAGCAAGGGAACAACAAAGACCGAGGAGTATAAATCCCAGATGGAGGCTAATTGAGCATGCTGATATTTGCACTAGGTCAGTAGGGCGTTAGTAGTGCAAACCAAATACTATAGCGATAAAATGAGCAGAGTCAAAACTTTTCGTATTCTGGAATATTTTTTATTTAATCTTCAAAAATATGCCACCAACTCAAAAAAAAAAAGGTTTTTACTTGAAACTGTAGAACAGCAACGCGCAATGGTTAGCCAGGTATTATAAAGCATAAAGCCAGAAAACCTTTGAATATCACTTGGCAAGGGGAAGAATTAGAATATACGGCGTTTCCTGTACACTTTGGAGTGACGTTGGACAGAACGTTATCGTTCGAAGACCACATCACCAAGCTAAGCTCGAGAGCAAACTATTGACCAGGAACAACTTGCTTTACCATCTTGCAAACTCCTCCTGGGGTGCCGATCCCCACACGCTGAGACAAAGTGCAATGTCTGTTTGCTACAGCACAGCTGAGTACTTCACAGCTGTGTGGGCTAGATCAGCACACGCTCAGAAAGTCGACGCTCAGCTCAACCTGCTCCACCATCAATGACACCCTTAATGAAACGCCTTCGCCATCTCTCTACCGGTTGGCTGGTATTCCACCTGCCGACGTTCGTCGTGAAGCTATCACGAAAGAAGAGAGAGACAAGCAGCTGACGGACGTACGCCACTCCTTACATGGAATGTTCGTGTCCCAGCTCGTCTCACTTCTCGTCGAATCTTCGTCACCGTCACCGTCACCGGTCTTGAAAGAATGCAGCCAAACAACTACCGTCTTGCGTTATGAAGACACAAGGATGCCAGCACCAAAGAGGCGCTCCCCGATATCAGTGAGTTTCTCCCGATCGGCACAGACTTAAATCGTAGAGACTAGGTCAATCTAAACGGAGCCAGAACTAAAGTTGGAAGATCTAGTGATAACACGCTCCGGTTGGGTCTAAGACAGTCAGCAGAATGTCTTTGTGGTGATCCCATTCAATCGTTCGACCACATTCGACATCACTGCCCACTTAGTGCAAGGTTCTCCGACGAAGATCGTAAGGAGGCAAATGAAAATGCAAGCCGATGGGTCGAGACGTGGAGCGGAACACTATGATGATGATAAAGTATATACATTATACATACACTTATGAATGCTGGCGTAGGAACCTGGGTGGGTTCGCTCTGAAAATAACTGTCCACAGCAAAATTTTCCCTGTCTACACATTTTTTTTGTCGATGATTTATTTTAGGATAGTGTCTGTACTGGTACTTCTATAAACAGTAAGGTAACGAGTAAGATATTTGGAAATCAGCAAATTAGTAAGAAGTCGTCACGTGTGAATAGTTCGCAAGCGGCACAAAGGAAATGGGAATGTAGAATCAAGAACCTGGAGTTGGAAAAACTGTCAGCTATTAAAAAATGATATCCTGATTGCAAATTCCTTATGTCAAGGCTGAAGGAAAACAGAAAAAAATGTGGTGGAGTGGGAGTGATCGGGTTTTTAAGGTTCAGTGATCCACCATCTGGTACAGGATAAAACATAGACTTTTATGGTCTTAAGTAAAGGGCGACCTATTTCCAATCTCTGCCAAAATACAGGCCTAGTGACATGATTTACTCGCTAAAAGGCCAATAAAATTGGGGGAAAAGTAACCATGGCCTTGAACCCCGGTCTGGGCACCAAAAATCTTCCGACCTACCTTGAATGGTCTTAAGTAATGGTTTACTTCAAAATTTAGAACTATGACTATGACTATTCCTACCTCGTTATCATGTTTTCCGTTTAGTTCATTGATCTCACATAAGCACTTCTGATAAAGATCTTCATAGTTCCTTTAAATACGAAAACAATAATTGTTACGCAAATGCAAAGTTTAGTCTACACAGCAAAGGCGAAGTAAATAGTAGTTAGCAACAAATCTGTTTCCAACTCTCTTTTTGCACTACGGAGTATTTTCTTAAAATACAAAAAAATATATAAAAACGCTAAACGTAATGAAAGCCACTGCTGGCGTGCAGTAAGCGGTAGTTCAATGCAAATGCAAGGATGGGTTCGAGGAAAGGAATTAAATAATGTGTTTCTGTGTAACCATTTCTGATACTCAAAGCATCAACTATTAGCACTTGCTAACCAACTATTCAAATTATTCACCTTGATACATTCAGCTGGACTGATTAATCTATTTATTGTAAGTCCCTTCCTTACCATTGACACTCTTTATCTACTCATTGTGTTCATTCCTTTTGATATTCGCCGACTTCACCGCTCATTTATTCACTTACTTACTTAATATGTAACCAATCAATGACTCGGCCAAATATCTACTCCATAAAAATCAACTCAACAACACTATCAAATTCGCCTTTAACAGGGGACACTGAACTATTTTCGCCAGAGAACCAAATGTAACGGAAAGGCCAGGAACAGACGTAATACTAGCTGAGAAGAAAAGGTCATTTCTTTACCCCATTTAACTTGTAAAAAATACAAACTAACTTATTCCTAGTCAACTACATCACACTGTGATGCTGGAAATTGCGGATGGTTTCTTTTTTGCCTGACCTTGTTTTTCTGAGCTGGCTTTGTGGATATTTCAAATCCTATTCTATTTTTTCCTGAAATCCTGTCGATTATTTACAGGGGCACGTATAATCCAGTGTGAAAAACCATACACCTACTAAAAATAGGGGAAATTTTAAACCCAATTATACGGTCGTTCACGAAATGACTATAAAATTAGGGTTAATTAGATTCATCACAGCCTTGACACATGCTATAGAATTTGTGAACACGACTTAATTACCCAACTCGTCATAACTGAAGCCCGACTTAATTCACCTCACCCGAACATTGGCATGTGAATGGAAAATCCTACATAGTTTTTCAGATTTTTGAGGCATGCATCATTTAATGGTTTTGAGTAGTATCAGAT
>RDPX01000095.1:870359-906860 GCA_003991215.1 Morbakka virulenta | reverse complement strand
ACTCTCGCCCCTTTTTTATTTATACTCTGCCTGGACTATGTGTTAAGGACGTCCATGGATCCTCATAAGGAACTAGGTTTCACACTCAAAAAGTCAAGAAGCAGACGACATCCTGCAATTACACTCACGGATGCGGATTACGCCGATGACATCGCACTTTTTGCAGACAACCCTGCTGACGCAGAAAGATTACTTCACCTGCTTGAAGTCTCCGCAGCCAACATTGGATTGCATGTGAACTCAAAAAAGACCGAGTATATGACTTTCAACATCAATGGTCACATCAAATCACTTAATCACACTCCCCTGAAAAAAGTTGAGGATTTCATTTATCTGGGCAGCAATATTGCATCATCCGAAAAAGATGTGGATGCTAGAATATCTAAAGCATGGGCAGCCCTAGATAAACTTACAACTATCTGGAAATCAAACTTACCAGACAAAATCAAACGCGACTTTTTTCGAGCCACTGTCGAATCTGTTTTGATCTATGGCGCCTCTACATGGACACTGACGAAAAGACTGCTCACACGTCTAGACGGCACATATACCAGAATGCTTCGTGTCGTTTTAAACATCTCCTGGCGTGAACACCCAACTAAACTGCGTCTTTATGGCAAGGTACCTTCACTGTCAAACATCATCATAAAATCCCGCATGCGATTCGCCGGTCACTCTTTCAGAAGCAAAGACGAACTAGTGAGTGAACTGATAACTTGGCAACCCACTCATGGAAAAGCCAATGTTGGAAGACCTCATAAGACCTATCATCAACAAATAGCAGAAGACGCTGGCTGCCACAACACTGATGAACTCGAGACAATGATGTAGGACAGAGATAGTTGGCGAGAAAGAATCAGATTGGTCCGGGTAAACAACCCGACCGTGATTGATTGATTGATTTCAAGCGGGCTTAAGATACCTATTGAATATTTTGGTTGCAGACTTAACCTCTGACCTTCGAATATTCACATATTTATAAGCTCTCCTTGATAATGCTCAAGATATCAGAGCCCTACGGGTTCTACCCCCAGATTTGTTGGCTGATTAATTAGTTGTACCAAAATAAACTCTAATCCATCTTATCTAATTGCATGGTTGCCCAAGAGTGCTATCTGATTTCATGACATCTGTAAGGGGCCAAGCACCTCCCAACTACGTGATCCATTCATGCATCTCAAATTATACGATCATTGAATTTGGAAACCTCTGGGTATTTATGATATGCTTTGTGATAAAAGTAATAACACGAGTTAGTTCTGCACTTTTGCATGGTATTTGAACTCTCTCACGCGAGAAGTAATATTTTTGTTTTACTTGTGCTTATTTAGCTTCGATACGTAAACATCTGAACCAATGATTAGTCCACAGAGAGATAAGGCTGTGCCTCCTTTCTTTGCTTCCTTGAAAAGCATCGAAATGCAATTAATTACCTGTGATGGCTTGCCTACATTTTAATGGCTGGCCTACTACTAGTCAAAGATCGAAATCTACATGGCAGTTCAAGACTATTGTTCTCCTCTAGTTCAATCCAGACATTGAGAGAAAAGTTCAACGCAGTAATGAATCAATCAAACTTTGTTCTGATTGCAGCACAATTTTTTATAGCCGAATAACAGTTTTTCAAGACATATAAAGAGTTCAAACTAAGATAACTGTATGCTGTGACCCTCACCCAGATACTGAAACGTAAAGCTGCAGTGATGCTCCTGTCATACACGTTACTACAAAAATTGGTGATGAAGTGAAAACGTGGAGAAAAAATGTTTTATCATCAACGAACAGAGAGTTGTCGACTCAAAACCTTACAACAATGGGCCAGGCCGTTCTTCTCGCAAGGAGATGTCTGCAAAACTATTCGTTAGGGCAGATACATTTACCAATGACATACAATTATCATTATGGTGCTGCCAAATGACTTAAAAAATTGTTGAGTTGTACTGCCACCGATACGTTTTAAACATATGTATTTTCCCATGTTACCATATTTTACCATACTTGTCCTTCTACAAAAAAAATTTGATAAATCTGTAGAACCAGCCTTTGCTGGAGACCTTGAAAGCAGTATAAAGAAAACGGTGGTTTTAGCTAAACCAACATCAAAATTGTCCTCGGCAAAGAGACGTAATTACTTCACGAGCTTATGGGTGATATTACACAGTTAAATATGGAGCAAGACCATGAACCATGAGCTATCGAGCATACACCTGCACTTAGAAGGTTCCTAGTTTTCAATTTTGAGGAGAAAATTGCATTTTTCTCATTTGGCATACACTTGTTGGTCCACTTAGTTGACATGAATAAGTGGATGTACTCCTTTGCAACTTTGCAAAGCTGAGGTTTTAAAGATGGATATTTGGCAAAAGCTTTTGACAAAATGATTCAAAAAGACCACCTAGAATAGGAAGTGGTCTGATGATATTTGAACAGTGATTACTAAAGAATCAGTGTTCAAATATTGGCAAAAACTGGACACTGGCCCACTCCAAGGGATTTACAATGTTATAAATTACTTTATTTAGGATAGAGGTACAATCAGTTTGGGTAGTCTGAGACATAAAGGCAACTAAGATATGGTCAATAGCAAGTGAATGGAGAGTTTAATGTCCAGACAGCAAACTACGAGGCCAACTATTCCTCTATACCTTTCCAACTATCTCTTAATTAGTTTATTTATCTGGTTATTTGTCTGTCTGCTAGTATGTCTACCTTTTTGCCTACTGGTGTCTTTCTCTTTTTTTTGTCAATCTCTCCGTCAATCTGGGTTTCCTACAATCAATCCTTCCATCGTGTTAACTGTCTAAATGTCTCCATGTCAATCTTCACTTATTATTCTGTCCGAGAATACATGACATGTGTGTTTGTGTGTTTATAAACTGCTTTATATGAAGACTTCTATAAGTACAAGAATATCACACCACGAGACAAGGGGTTATATTATGAGCAAATAAAACATTTTAAGAGCACGTTGCAAGAATATGAAATAGATCTGCTTTCTAGCGAACCATCTAAAAATATCCAAAGTAGCAGGCAAACTGAAGTAGGGATTGTCAGTGGATCGACAAGTGGTCAAGAGAAATTCAGTAAATTTGTTGTAAATTGCCTTGTAAAAGGCAACGCCAGTTTTTTTGCCCTTATGAAGAAAAAGAAGCATGATATAACACTAGAAGCAGTTGAGAATTTAAAAGAAAACTGGCAAGCATTTAGTACAATAATTGCTATATCACCCAGTCTCGAGGCACCCTTTCAGTACCCTATTACATCTTTGCCTCAGTCTGTAACATCATCAGACGTAGAGTTCCGTCAATCCAAACCAGCAACATTAAGAATACTAACTGAGCAGTAAAACGCAACTAAAACGGTAACACCAACAAAAGGTCTTGGTTGGGGGGAGGGGGGGAGTATCGCACCAGGATAGCCTTTAAAATCGAAAATAACGTGTGGGTAACTGGTTAAGACCATCCGCCATTCATCGCTCCTCCTCCTCCTCCTCCTCCTCTTGCTGCATCTAAAAATGTTGCAATGGTAGGACACGCATAAACAGAGTAAAAAAGTGAGATTAAGAAACAGAATGTTAACTAACCCATAATAATATCTGTGGATGGATATTCCCAGCAGGGGCATAAAAAACAGGCATAAAAAAGGCATCAAGGTTTTAGAAATTCATCCAACAAAGAAGAGTTGCTTGAATTGATAACAAACTATTGTGTCTCAGGTAAAGGACGGAACCTCGTCAAAAAATGTCTTAATAAAACACGGGGAATAGGGGAGTTCTACCAGCTACAAAGCCGTACTATCTATAACTGGGGGTGCAGCTATGAACAAGAAATTATTATGTCATTATTAAAGTCAAGAATCATCAAATTTTAACTCAAAATCAAACTTTTGTTAAATTTAAACGTTTATTGATGAAATTCAGCCATAGAAAAAGTATTTAACAAATATTTTCTTTTTTCCCCCTAAATCGCAACAGCTTTTCTTGCTTATGTTTCGCCAATTGTTCTCTTTAAAGTTATAGTTCTTACACCATGCTTTCTTTACTTTTAACAAGCTTTTTAAATATGTATTGATATTATCCAGCTCTTAGAGTGATTCCCCCACCCCTGACCGTGACGTATTAGACAGTGCTTTTGCTAACTTTATCTGTGCTTGGCCAACGTCAATTCTCAAAAAAACTTAATCTCAAACTTTTTATCCTTTATACCTAGACTTGAATTAAAAAATAACATTAAAGGCTACCCAGACAGTACGTTTGTGGAGGAAACTTTTCTGCCTAGAAAAGCTGGAATGAAGAAAAAAGACTGAAAAGAAAACAGACAAAAAAGAGAAAAGAACGAAAGAAAGAAAAAAGAAAGAAAACAAGAACAGTGTAAAAATAGGCGACAAATGAAATAGAAGAAAGGTAAAAGTGTCGAATTACCTTTAAAAAAATTAAAAAGAAAAGTTTAAAAGACGAAAATGGGACAAAAGCAAGCAGGCAAAAAAAATAATAATAAATAAATAAATAAATAAAAACATGTCTTCAAAATAAAGATTTTAAGGTTTTTTTTGTTGATACGTTTTAACTATTACCGGCTACCTAAAAAAAATTTACAAAATTATTTTACTATTGATTACTAAGGTAAGCTAAAAAAAATATTAAATATTATTATAGCGATGTTAAGTGAGTGGTACCTCGATCCCAAGATGACATGTTCTTCCCCGATGACTCAGAAAAGGATAGACTGCGTGGCAACATATGAGCTGAAATGTTAATATTAGCACATTCAGTGTAGTTAAGTAAATAAAACCACCACTCTGAACAAACTGGCTTTAATAGCTGGATATTCTACTTACAAAACACTGTATCAATGAACTATTCCTATTGTTTCTAAAAGGAAAGAGATTCGCCTCCTTCAGAGTTACAAAATTATTAACAGCAGAATGATAAAATCGAACGTTTGACAATCCCGAAATCTGAAACCTTTTACTACTGTTTCGATTCCAGAATTGCTCTGTTATGGTATAATCATCTCTTTTACAATTTGTATTAAATTCAGCCACTTCTTTTCATTTACCAACCAGGTCAAATGAAAAAAAAAGTTGGTTCGTGTGGAAGTTTAAGAAAGTTGGGAGGTTTAGCTTTACTTCCGGGGTGAACTGTGGACGTTTTTCAAAACCAGAAATAAAAACTCGATATAAAAAAACATTGATTCGCAGAATATTAAAAAAGTATTAATAAACGAAAAAAGTCCCCCCAAAATATCGTAAAAGCCTCTTATTTGCTATATTTTTCAGGATCCAACGTTTTCTGAGTAAATTTTAACCATAGGCGAGTACGATTAAATATTTAAACGAGAGTCGTCTCTACTCTAAAACCTTTCATATTGTATCTTCACTCTTTCTCAAAGGCAATGGCATAACACCAAGGATCTGCTGTACTTCATGGACATTCATGGCCTTTTCTCTAATGTCTTTTCCTCTTCGCATTGTTCTGTTTTAAGTCTCCCCTACCCCCATCCCCACTATCTAAGTTGAAAATTAGACTTTCTTATCAAACAAGCCATGGGTGACACCACCTCAAACGAACTCTTCCTGACTTTACCCCGATAACACTTACTTCTCTTTCTTTATCTCGAGTAAGTTGTCATGTTGATAAATACGCCATGGTAAAAATTCAGCAGACGTAAACATGGTTAATCTCGTTAAGTGTTAAGTAACCACTTGGAACACAGTGTTGAGCTGGAAAAGTCTATTGACATAATATATTTCTGTTCAGTAAGAATCGTAACAATTTATCATCACATTGCATAAAAAGGATTTTGTTTACCTGCAAGAATGATACAAGTAATGCAAGAAACATAAAATATCCTTCATTAAGAAAATGGATATTAAATGTTTTATTGAAGAATCATATACAAAAATATTGATATAACGACGAAAATGTACATGAAATATTGTTTTAAACCCTAAGCAAGTAAATATCTTTGAAGATTACAGAAAAATAAGAGGGAACAGCAATAATCCCTGAATCATTTTCAAACTTTATACCCTCAATTTCGCAAGTTAAATATTTCATACTTAGTTAGTAAAAACGTTGAACACACTCGTCACATATTTTGACAATGCATACCCGTACATGAAACAGCGTGAATCACAGCTTACACGGCAATAGAGGGGTGTAACACCCTCTATTTGAAAAATGCAGTCAGTGCGTGATAGAAAAGGTCAAAATGGGTAAAAAAGATGTTTCTCCCCTGGATGGTAGGTAAGCTTTAGAAAAAGGTAGAAAGAACCTCATAAAGAAATCGTCAGGTGTATCTGTGCAGTTAAAGATGGGATGTAGCTATTTAGTTCACTTCAATTTATGATTTATATACCAGACACAACTAACTTTGATCTAACCTTTTTAGTAAAAATACGCCCCCCCCCCCATCCTTTTCTAAAATTTTCTGTATTTTTACGCAGAAAAGGCTAGAAGTTCTTGTCGCAAGAAAATCAGGACGTAGTGCAACAAGGAAATGAGCAACTATTTTGAAAGAAAAAAGATGGGCGAAAATAAGATACAAAATAGAACGCTACCAGAAGCCTGTATTAGAAAAAAGAAATTTTGAAAACTAAGCAAAGGTATGGGAATTCTGATGAAAACGATAATTCCAAATAACAAAATTCGGAAGTGGTAAATACCTGCGAGAGCATAACGAAAAAGTTACCTGAAAAAGTCCTGGTGGTATCTACCACTAGCATTTTTGTAACACTATGGTCAGTCAACGAAGAATAGCGTCAAACAAGCTAAGATAAAATTTATCCAGGAGATAAGAAAGAATTAAATCTTAATACTGTTGTGATAAATATGAATATAACACTGAAGCAGGCTACAAAGAAAACAACTTCAAACGAGTTTACTTAAACAAGAAGACTGTTGTGTAAGGCACGCTGTAGAGGTTATCAGGTTTGAAGTATTGGACGTGGTACACAATGCTGAAACTAAATAAGACATAAAACATATACGGAATAATGTCAAAGAAGTACTCACAGGCTCAGCAAAAGTAATGATCCAACAGAAGGAATGACCAGAGAGAAAAACAAAGACGAGTGGAGAGATAGTGGAAAGAATGGACATTAGACATCAACAAAAAGTAATAGCCAAACAAATCAAACGTATGTGGAAAACTGCTAAAGAAGTTTGGAAAACTGCTAAAGAAGATCTAGATAACCAAATTACAAAAATCTGAAACATGAAACACATCAAAATATCAGTGATTATTGGAGCACTTGCAATAAATAAAAAGAGAAACGAAAACACATTGAAGCTGTTCAAGGAAAAATTTCACTTGGCGAGTTTCAAAAAATCGTCCTGAATATCTTGAAAGAGAATAAAATGCAAACATATCAGAACGGCTCTGTAATCTTGGTCACCCGTAGTGAACCAGTGCAGAGAAGTTTGAAAACAAAACAACTTAGAAACAAGAAATAACATAATAATAATAATAATAATAATAATAATTCACAAGTGGACTAACAATTTTTTTTTGAAATGATGCAAGCAATGTTTCAATTGTTTTCAAGTAAATCAAATGTGCTTATTCCAAAAATAACAGTTTTTTTTACCGTTAGCTCTAGATTTTTTGCTCTTAAATATACCTATATATCTGAAACAGGTCAAAACCAAGAGAGAATAGCAGTTTGCTGGCTTGCAAAAGTAATTTCAGCAAAGTTTACACAGTTGTGTACAAAAAAGTAATACAAGCACTTTCCAAGTATCATGGCAAAAACCTTCGTTTTCTAGGCTTTCTGGAGTGTTGTGCATCTGGATTATCTCGTTTTAAGTTCAAACAGTAGTCAGACATCATTTTGATATCCCATCTTCCTAGATACCTCCCTTCCATAAGTTAATTGTCTTGATGAAATCGTTCTCCCTGCTTATCAGAGACATCACCCAAATTCTCCGGAAATTTGTCCAAGTGGCTATGCAGGTAGTGAACCTTGATGCTCATGTTTGCTCCCAAAAAGTGAAACTTTTCCAACATGTTAGCAACTAACAATTGGTAGTTGTCAGCCCGAATTATATCTACCAATGAGCATCGGACTGCTAGCTCAATTCTGCTCATCACATTTTTGAAGTTTCCATCCTTTACTAATTGTTGTATTTGCGAAACATAAAAAATGCCGGCTTTCAATTTTTTCATGCTTAATCCAGAAAAAATTTCATAAATATAAAGCATGCACCATTTTTATCCATTGCTTTAACAAACTGCTTCATAAAAACCAGTTTTTTATGAAGAAGTGAAGTATGATCTTTTCTCGTGGCACCAAAGCTTCATTTATTACGTTTTTATACCCAACTGTAAGTTTTTGTCGAGTTGGCCAGTCTCTTTTAATCCAGCGGCTTGGCTTGTCTCTTCTATCCCAATAACAAAGAAAGCATGGACATTGTGTATAACCTGCTTGCTGCCCAAGTAAAAAAATCACCATTTTTAAATCCACACAAATGATCCACTTGTGCTGATCGTACTTTATGCAGTTCAGGATATGCCTGGCAACCTCATATGTTTCTTTCATTTTAGTTGAGTGTGCGATTTAAATTTGGAGCATACTCGTTTGCTTCATGGAGTACACATTTCAAACTTCTTTTAGAACTATCAATATACAATCTCCGGGTACTAACGTCATATCTTCCAACACCGAACTTCATCAAAGGACCAGGAATAGCCTTGCAAAGGACAGGGTCGTCTTTATGCTCAAAAAATTGAACGGAAGTTGAATCCCTTTTCGGATAAAAGGTGATTTTAGTCCCAGGATCAAGTAGATTCTTGTTTTTGAGTCTTGATGCTAAGACCCCAGATGACCTTTCAGATAGATATAGATCTCTGATCAGATCTCAAAGTTCATCTTGCGTAAATATACCTGAGACTGGCTAGGCAAGACTTCAAACACTTCGTCATCTAAACTACGATGGTCATAGTCATTATTTTCATCTGTGTGTTCTCCGGCATCTCTACGCATGTTTGAATACAGGTACAGGAATTTCATCACAATGCGGCACAGGTGTCAACTGCTAAATTCACGTTAGGGTAGCTCAAAGGTCTTTTCTTACGGTTGACCCCTTTCAAGTTTACTATGCAAAAGAAGACGTCATGTACATGGTAACGAGGCTCCCTCCAAATCATGGGAATTCCAAATCTCAATGATTTTCTTGTACCATTTTTCCAATGATGCAAATGTTCAACACATATTCTACAAACAACATGTGGGGCCCACGCCTTATCCTGATCTTCAAGCTACATTCCAAAGTAGGCATGGTAAACTTGCTTGACAAATTGAGTAATAGGTCTTCTGTTGTCTGGCGTCACATATTCACCACAGAGAAAACAAAAAAGATCAGGTTGATTTAAGCAACAGGTGTTGGACCCATACTATCAAAAAGTGCAGCCAGCGAACTAAAAGTGTGACCTGTGTTTGAGCTAAAGCCTCTTCTAACTTTAATTGTACTAACCGTAAGCAAAGATTTGTTCTCGTTTATTACGATTGCATTGAATGAAGTTGACGAAAGTGACACTACAAAATCTTTTCTCAGAAGCTTATCAAGCTGAAATTAGCATAGTTTATTACCTTCAAGCTGTGCACAGTCAGATTAAAAATGACAGTTTAATAAGGTGACATATTCATACAAAGAAAATTCATTCAGTTTACTGAAACAGGTTGAAAATGTGACACATATCGAATAGGTACATGCACAGGTTAAATGTTGAACTTCCACAAATTAAATAAAAGTAGCTGCACTTGATCCAAAAGGTGAGGTGCAGATACGTATCAATCATCTACATGAAGTTGTATTTTAGCTACTGAAAAAATCTGACTTTTCTAATATATTATACCGTCGTATTTGACATTTTGTATGATTGATGTGTACGTGTTAAAGGTAAGTGCAAGTTATGAAGCAACAGTAAACAATACAAAAACGGATGACGGTAACAAGTGGGTCAGTTCACATTGGTAACTCAAAACAAATGCTATTAGGCTATTTAGGACTAACCAGTGGGGTATCTTTCTGAAGGTGGGATGTTAAAAACGTTTTGGCTATCAGCTGGATTCGGGTTTCAAGTTATTTTACTCTTTTAAAAGCAATACCTTTTGTTTGTTTCTACTCATAAGCTTAGAAAAGGAAAATACTGATCTGATATGTGTGTGGTAGTTTGGAATCCACATACTGTGTCGTCCATGCATAAAGCTTACACTGAATTCTCCTCTTTAAACTATTTACAAATTGAAAATTTATCTCTAATATGTTTTTAATTTCTCTGGCACTCCTGTCTATAGGTAAAATATACATGCTTCCTGTGTCTGTTAAGTTTCACTTTGCATAGCAAAACAGATAAAAAAAGGTGACGAGTAACAAAGAGGGATGCAAGGCATAGATTAGTCATCTGCAAAGTTTTCTGTCCGCAGTTCTACCCACTAAGACAAACATCATCATAATATACCACCCACCTAAATTATTTCGAAAACTGACATGTGTTACATGAAATGATACAATTATATTTTTACAAAAAAAAAGGTTCATTTATTTTTGTGCTTACAAACATTACGCAGTAAGTGATAACAATACTCCTCTTTAGTGATGTTGTCAAGTTGGGTATCTGAGATGTTATACAGCAAAAAAAGTTCTTTAAAAGTGGTGAAACAAAAAAACAGGTAAGAAGAGTAAGAAGGGTGCAAAAACATATCCATTAAGGTCAAACATTATATCCAATGTAACTTATTTAACAAAGGAACTTCTTAAATTGATAAAGCTGATAAGATTCTCATTTTATGTTTGCGTATAGAGTCTGCCTAAACCGCCTAAACTGTAGATCAACAAAAAAATTTACTGAGGTTTTGGGGCTCAAATTGCTACAACTAGCATCTACAACCAGCTCAAACTGCTACAACTAACATCTCAGCAACACATGGTGTCACCCTAAACCTAACAATAACGCCCCCCTCGAACGAAAAAATGACCTATAATTAAACACAGAATCATTATTTACGTAGATGAACAAGCAATTAAAATCATTTTTAAGTAGCAAAATTTTGTGACGCTATAGTTCTATGACAAGGTCAGCCAAGATTGAGTCGGGAGAGAAATTCTGTAGGACATCAATGAAGGTTCAACAGGCCTAAAGCTAAAATAGTCTAAACCATCTACCTCACGTTTAAATACCATTAACTTACAAAACCAATAATTGGAGAGACAGCCAGGGAGAAAAAATAGAATTTTGTGGCGCAATAGTTCTATGACAAGGTAAGCCAAGATTGAGTCGGGAGAGAAATTCTGTAAGACGTCAGTGAAGGTTCTTCAGGCCTAAAGCTAAAATAGTCTAAACCATCTTCCGCACGTTTAAATAAGTTTAACTTACAAAACCAATAATTGGAGAGACAGCGTGGGAGAAAAAATAGAATTTTGTGGCACAATAGTTCGATGACAAGGTCAGCTGAGAGTGAGTCAGGAGAGAAAATGTGTGGGGTTTAGTGAAGGTTCGGCGAGGGAGAAAAAATAAAACTATAATACATTAATACTACAACCTTCAATATTCATGTTCTAGTCAGTTTATATTTCTATTCTAATCACTCAGCTACTAAAGTTTAATTCGAAATTTGAACAAAATCAGATTGGATCTAAACAATGATTTCACATTTTATGAGATGATGTACATAATGAATAAATGCCCGATAAAAACATACCCAAATCACAAAAATCTTTTTAAGATACAAACAAAACTATAGGCTCTGCAAAGTGATGATTTCTGAAGAAAATGTAACCTCCGAATCAAATATGATTGTTCTCGAAGGACACTTTTTGTGTATACAATGTTTTGATGGTACGAAACTTAATGAAAGCGAAGCCATGAAATTTAGATATTAAAGATACATGTATAAGTAGCTCAAGTCGTGAAGGGAGTTAATATTATCACGTGCTATAAGAAAATGGTAAGGTAAAACAACAGGTGATCTTCTGCACAAAAACATTCAAGCTTGGTTTTGCCAACATTTAAGCACTTGAAACATAAAAAATACACGCTTATCAACAACCCAACGCAATTTTAAGGGATCTCACTAACAGCCCAAGACAAGTTCTTGGTATACTTTTTACAGAATTAGTTATCATGTCAGGGGGATATGTTCCCTTTGCTATATGAAAACCTCCAAACTGTCGTCACCAGAGCGGAATATATCAGCAAAGGTATTTGTTTTCAAAAAAGGAATTTTCATTCAATTAACGATAAAACAGCAAGAATAAAAACAAAAGAAATAACCAACTCCGGAGAAAGAAACCAGTAAGGATTACTGTAGGGAAACCAGTATGGGGTTCTTTACATGATTAGATTGACTTCCACAGGCCTTAGGAGGGAATCTAACACTTTTTCACAGTAACCAGCCATAAGCAATGACTTAAATTTGCCAGCTTACTTTTGCAGATGGTGAATCATAAAAAGGAATTAAAAATTCCTTTGATGCTAATGTCAGTAAACACTGCATCTAGATATCTTTTAGGATCTAATATCGGTGGGTTTTCTGTTTTATTGCAAATGTTATGGGAAAAATTTGGGTTTATTTATTTTCAAGCTAAAGAGATCCCAACTCTTTATGTTGGAATTATTCACCCTTCTGAGGAGGAATTTACACTTTATTTTTCATACAACCTAAAGCAATTCATGGGCAGGTATTTTTGTCCACTTAAGATACCCGTGCCATTCTGGATTGCGCCTTCTTATGTGCCATTTCGTGCTGACGTACTTCAAAACACCATAAGCTTTAAAGCCAAAAGAGAAAGAACTTTTAAATATCCTAAAGTGGTAAAGGAAAGCCCGACTCACCTGGGTAGGACAGGTAGAAAGAAGAGAGGATTACGTCACAAGACAATGAAAATGGTAAAAACTAGGGCGGAAAGGGGAATGGATGGACGGCAGTCAACTGAGGGAAGCGGAGTGAATGCCATGGGCCGAGCGACAAGGAAAAAGGGGAGGGGTAGGATGATATCCGTAGAGACAGAGTGTGAGAATAAGAAGAAAAAGGGGAAAAAGAGAAAAAAGAAGAGGAAAAAGAGAAAAAAGAAGAGGAAGAAGAGAAGAAGAAGACGCGTACGATGACGACCACGAAGAAAAGCAGTAGCCAATAAACAAGGGTAAAATGCCAGCTTTACCAATAACTTCAAATGACTTTCTATTTGCATGTGTAAATTGGTGAATTCTACTGAAAAACTGAGTCACTTTACCTTTCCAAGAAATTATTTTGAGAAAAAGGTACCAATGTCAGATTTCGATAAATTATTAAGAATTTCTTCTTGATGCTGCTGTGATTCGAGGTCGTGTGCATGAACAAGGTAAGGGTACAAACCACTTAGCTAGATTGACTGTTGTATCAAGTTTCAAGTCCTCTAAAACTCTTTCGATATGAGAGGGAAAATAACATCTCGTTAATGTGTTAAACAGACAATTAAATCAAGATTAACTCTTAAAATTTGCGTTGAATTCAGCGCTAAGATAAGCAACCGTTTGACTTTACTCCTTCTACTTTGACATCCTCATCGTCGACACCGTCTTCTTTAAAGTGTGTAACAAGCCATGCTGTCACGGATAGCCCCATCACCCAAAGCGATTCAGACATTTCTGTCAGTTTTCGGCAGGATATAGAGATAAACCACTGTTCGAAAGATCTCTTATCGATGACTTGATACCAGACTCTCTCCTTAAGAAAGACTATTAAAATTAGGTGTTTGTAAAATTTGCACACGTTCAAGGAAGTCATTTTCTCAAGTCCTGGACTACAGTCCTGGAAGAGAGTAAGATATGCTGTATCAACAGCATATCTTACTCTCTTCCACAAATATGGCTTCCAGCACCGCAGAAAAGAAACACACAAACACAAAATAGGTATGGCACCATTCCTGAAAACAACTCGATCCCTGCCACCAAGTACGTCCGCACAACCAACATATAAAACCGTCACACCTAGTCACTTCATTAGCTTGACGGTGGGAGAAGTATCTATCTAAACGTAGGTAAGAGAAAGCTTACGAGTCACGACATGATAAAGATCTTACATAAATGGCTTCCACTTAGTCCATATATTCAGGAATCTTCAAGATTGCATCATATAACAGAATATGATTTTTAACATGTTTAGAACTTTCGTATTTTTCTTTCTCACTTCTTCTATTGTTGCAAATTTATCTAATTCAGCGATATCATTATTATTATACTCACGGAGCGCATTTTCTCTTTGTTTTCTTCTTTTCATCAACTTTTAATACATACATACTAGTTCAGTTCATGTACCTAGTGTTGCCATAACAAATTCTCCTTACTTAAGGCATTAGCTTTTCCCTCCAGGGTTTTATTTCGCCTTTATTATTACTGCTAAAAGCAAACTCTAAAGGGCACAGCCTGAGCCCCAGTTACTGGGAGAAATGGCGTTGAATAAAAAAAAGTTTAAAAATTACTACGAATTTTCTTCAAACAAGAATTCAATTATTAGGTTTTTTAAGTTAAAGTTAATACTACTTCTTGGAGGGATGGAATGTTGCTACATAACTTTGCTTCGGACCTTCAGATTCATAAGGAGTATGGGATGGGGAAAGGGTTGGCTTCAGTCAGTCTCTAGTAAAGAAGGTAGGTTCCAAAGAGGTTTTCGTCATGGATATCAAGTATAATGAAACGCAGTTTTAATATGATAACATCAGTTTCATCTGAAAATCCACCCAAATGAACAATGAAATAACTTTAAAGTCAATTAAAGTAAAACAAATATTGAAGTTTAATTATTTTGACAATGCATTTTACTCAGAAAATACATTGCCTTTCGTAAATGTGACAGTTAACTAGAAATAAATAATTTTTACATTTATTTCTTACCTTCCCTAACACTTCGTAATTGTTCCGGGCAAGAACTTTTTGACCTTCCAAATTTACTTTCAATAACATGGGTTTTGACTGGTTGCAGCGACCTAGTACGATTACTTGGAAGAGAATCTGTACCATCCATTGAGCGAGTAAACATTGCTGATTGGCTCTTGGTCAGAGGTTTTGACGACGGCGATTGGTCTGTGAGGAAATGAGAAAGAAAATGTGAGGCATTAGGGACAAGCTATTATTTCAAGCTTATTTAAAATATGATGTTCAGTCATGTAATACCACCATTTTGGTGGGTACTGACATTCGTAGTTGGCTTTACAGCTAACCCTCACTTAGACGTTTTCTGTAGGTAATCCAAGTAATTCCTAAACGGTAATAAATGGATTTGTTATAGTTTACAGATAACAAGCATGATTATTCAGTAGGTTGGAAAGGCTACAATTATAACATATTTGGTAAAGGAAGTTTTCTTTAGTTTTCTTCGGATAAGAACCAAATCTATGTAAGTATTGGTCGGACTGTCTGTGGAAGAGCAAGCATAAACGCCATAGGCTACGACAAATAAATGAGTTGCTCTTAAACTTATTTTAAAGATCCGACTCATGACTTATTCAACGGCCAGCTAGTACCTCAAAAAAGACTACCTCGTTTACCCGTGTGAATACATATAACTAAAATCTAAATATAATTGGTTTACACCATAGTTCTGCACATCATCTTTATATATTCATTTACCTTGCTTATCTTGTGACCCAATACCGAAATTTGGTATAGAAATTATTCCGATGCTTCCTCGTTTTCCCTGACTTTTTACATTGGGAACTTTAAGATCTCCTGGAAGAGTCTACAAGGAAAAAAACAAACAAATTTAATAGAATCATACCAGCAGGTGTGTACATAAAGAGCTAAAAAATGGAAGGGATTAAACTGATAATATTTGCCTTGCAATACTAATGGCAACGAGAAAAACATACATTGGAAAAATTGAAAAGGACTGCAAAATGAATTTTACGACCGATGTACTCATACAGTCTCTCTGTATGTGTGTGTGTGTGTGTATGTGTGTGTGTGTGTATTTATGCTCTAGCAGTGTCTGGTAAAAGCAATTTCGGCATTGTGATAATAGGAGACGAAAAATGGAGTCAGAGTTGGAAAAGAATTGGCAGATATGTTGAAGCGACGGGGAAATGGTCTTCAAAAGAAATTCAATTGACAGGAGCAAACCAAAGATTATTAAAGGTACCAGGAAGATATTCTTTCATGTTGTGGACAACAAAAGTAATGAGTAGATGTTGTAGTGAAACAGGAACATGCAGAAAGCATTAAGTTAGTGATCAGGCACAGGTACTGCAATAAGACTTTAAATAGGTTATCCTTGACAGGAACAGGAACAATCCTGGGGAGGATGGGTAAGGTAGTAAACCGAATACGAAGGAAAGAAAGATGAGGCAGAAGCAGACTAGCAGTCATGTGAGGGGCTAAGGGTATAGTAGAAACAAGGAGATAATGGAGAGGGATGGTTTTAAAAGTAGGAACACTGACGATCAGAGAGAGGTGTCTTTTTCTAAAAGAATGAAATTACCTACTGTGAAAACAAATTTCATGAAGAATGTTGAATAATGGCAGACATAACGGAGCGGGCAACTTATTCATAGGTGGACTATGGTTTTCAGTAAATTAATGAATAGAAAATATCAGCAAACAAGTGCAAAACAAAGAATAATATGGTCGGGACTTAAGGAAAAAGCAGTTATAAAAGCTTTGCAAAATTGGAGACTAAAAGGAGAGAGGATGAAGCTAGCTTGCATTCATACAAGTAAACCATACTAAAAAGGGGCGAACTTTGAAAACAAACAAAAATGCAGACCAATGGCACCTCTATCTCTAGTACGGCAAATACATACATGGTTGCACTGGGCGTTCAATTGATAATCAACTTCTATAACAGAGCGTTGAAGTGCGTAGTAATGCCTAATGAGAGGAGTAAAGTATAGTGATCATAAATTTCAAGCGGGATAATGTACATGGCTTGGGGAGTAATCGTGGTACCATGCTTATTAGCTTTACATTGAAGCTGTGGTGGGGAAGTGGGTATTAAAAGATTCAGAGAAGAGCAGAGATCCCTGATGTATTGAAATGAGCTTGAAATAGGGTTACGATAGGGTACCTAGATAGAAATTAGCTATCCCACGTAGGTATCGGGGATTTCAGAAGTACGTGTTGTTGGTGCAGGGTATATACAAGTTTAGTAAAACAGCACTTAGAAAGTCAAAAGATAAAAAATAGTGGCTTTGGGTATATATTGGATCACATGATTGGTCTGTCTCGAGTTCTTTAATTCCTATAATGACATTGGATAGGATGCCATCGGAGAAGGGTCCTCTAGCAACATGCTGTTCGCGGATGGTATCGTACTGTGTGTGCATAGTAATTGAGAAAACCCTAGACATGGAAAAATGCATTTGAGAAAGGAGGAATGAAGTATGTGTGGATGAAAGGAGATGGTTACGCAGGGGCGCGCGACTGCAGGATGCACAAATGAATCATGTGGAATAATTCAAGCACCTCTGTTTTACTATTTAGAGGAACAGAAAGAGTAAAGGGAGTAAAGGGAGTAAAGGAGAAGTTTAAAAGGTGCAGCCGGGGGCAACTGCTAAAGTAATATATGGGAGTGGTCTACTTAAGAAGAGTACTGACAAGGTCGTGGGGCTCACTAGGTTTTGAGGTTATAAAATTCAGGTTATTACAACTAGCCTTAGAAATAGCTCGACCGAATATAATTAGAGAAATACAATGGTAATTGGATAGCTTAAATGAAACAAAGGGACAGAGCAAGGAAAGAAAGAACAAAAGGAAGTCATTCCACAGAAATTGGAAAAAGTTGGTGCAAGAGAAGAATAGAGTATCAGTGGCAAAGGGGGCAACACAGCCTGCTTGGAAATTATCCAGAGCGACAAGCCCAAAAACAGAAAAATGAGGAATGAAAAGCATAATTAAGTAAGAAAGCATAAAAAATGGTACACAATGAGTCATGTTACGGTCAAATAAAACAAAAGTATCTCACCGGCAAGGGCTCTATTTCTACCTCGTCTTGCTGTTCGTCAATCATCAGCGATTCCAACTGTTGCGCTCTTTTCTCCTTTTCTGACAAATACTGAATTGGGTTTGCAAGAGCATCAGCGAAATCTAAGAATAGAAGGAACAGAGTTATTTTGTCAATTGCGTTTTTGTGTACAAATTATAATTCCATCAAATTTTAAAGAAATGTCATAATCTTAAATTCTATAATGTAGACAGGATAAACTTGATAGTTGTAAAATAAGCCAAACCTGCAAATGATGATGGAACATAATCCTTTGTAACTATGTGAACAAAAAGTGTTGGTAGGCAGAGAGGCAGGTAAGACTCATTACGTAGTTTTATATGTCGGTAACCTACAAGAAAAATTAAAAAAAAGCGCATTCAATAGAAAGCCAAAGACACAACACGTACTGAAATAAGAGGATAATAAACCTGTGAAGCAGTACCAAAAAGTTTAAAAACATTGACTGAGCCCCTTAACCCCACCCCACCACTCCCGTGTAGCAGTTTAGCAAAACTTCATCACATCAGAGAAAACATTGGAAATAACCCTCATGTTTCCGCTGCTGAACAGTTGTCGAAGTATAATAGGTTTTATCGCTAATGCTTCTTAAAAATTGGCTCTTCTTAATGATATTTATATTTGATTAAGCCTGTTTTGCTACAACATAAGAAAATAATGTAAGTACTAATGTACATAAAGCATCAATTATGTTACCCCGAGTGCCTAGAGGTCTACAACTTCTATCTTAAAGCAATAATTTTTTGATATCAAATTATACATTTCTAAATCTATAATGAATTCGAGGAAAAAGACAGTGGAAATACTCAAGAAAATAGAAATACTCAATACGCATTGAGTCAAAATAACTTTCAATCTATTCTAGCAAAGCAAGTAAGAGTAAACGACAAGACGATAAGGCTATAGTATGTAGTAGTAGCAAGCAAGCAAGCACACACACACACACACACACACACACACACACACACATACACACACACATATATATATATATAAACATAAATGCTTCAATAAAAAAACATGACGAATGCTGCAACAGCGTATCCACTGGATTGGAAATCTTAAGGATAAAGTCTGAAGAATTGGTGAAATTACTTGAGATCAGTCAATTATAGCAAAGCACTTCTCGTTTAATTTTTAGGTACAGTATTACAACATCTAAAATCTTAGCCTCACACAGTATGTTTTACCTAACAGAACTTAAATACCCTAAAGATTTCCTTTTCCCTTTTCGTCTTTNGCAAGCACACACACACACACACACATATATATATATATATATATATATATATATATATATATATATATAAACATAAATGCTTCAATAAAAAAACATGACGAATGCTGCAACAGCGTATCCACTGGATTGGAAATCTTAAGGATAAAGTCTGAAGAGTTGGTGAAATTACTTGAGATCAGTCAATTATAGCAAAGCACTTCTCGTTTAATTTTTAGGTACAGTATTACAACATCTAAAATCTTAGCCTCACACAGTATGTTTTACCTAACAGAACTTAAATACCCTAAAGATTTCCTTTTCCCTTTTCGTCTTTATTGCAAAAATATCTTTTCCTATCAAGTCCGACATGGGAGTGTTTTTTCACCTGCGCCAAAAAGAATAATTTTACCACATTGTCACATAGCTATTCACCTAAGAAGTAAGCAACAAATTAAACAAGATAATCTGTAAACTAAAACCAAAGCGGACGTCATTATAGTTGAAAATAATTTGAGCTAAAACCTTTGACCTTGGTAATACACAAGAAGATCGCGGACATACCTGGACTTAATCCGTCAACTGGTAGAATTCTATGACCTATCAGCTTGCCATTTTCTTCGTAAGCAGCAATTCGAAGACAAGCAAGACTAGGAAGAATCACCTGCGTAAGAATTCGAGAAGATACAGCTGAAAGATTTACCATAAATTGACCTCCGCTGAAAAATTATTCAGGATCTAAGTTCTCTTGAGTCAATAATAATAACGATCTTGTTCCCTCACTCAAAATTATATAAAAATAATACATACCAATTGGTCATATTGGTCTCTATACGTGAAACTCAAATTGTTTAATACCAAATTATTATTAATACTAGAATCAATAGTATTGGGTTTAAAATTTGCTAGCCATCTGTAAAATAAGCAATTACATTCTTTGAGGGTTTTCTGACGAAAGGAGATAATTCTCTTCAATCTGACGTCTTACTTTTCCCGACTAAGGGGAGATAATCAAATTCAAATATTTAATCCAAAACGCCTGCTTCTATATTAAACATTATTTATAGGTCTCTAAGTAACGTTTTAGTAAAGACAGTGTTCTTACGCAATGCAGTGTACTGTGCGGTTGTTTCCTAGTGTGTTTTCACATAAAACCTTAAAATAACCTGGAAGAGGTAAGGGGGACATCTGGCAAGTACATACATTAAGTAAATGAGAGGAGAAGACTACATCTCCTTTGATATGAAACTTAGTTTTACTCACAATTTTAAAAAACAACATATAATCAAAAAAAGTATTCAGGAGTTACAAAGAAACGTCGGTTATGCTACCAGGTTTCATGGCTTAAGCGACAAAACGCGACTTCAGTGACTGTATAAAGGGATTTAATGACTAATTTAATAATTTTTATAGCATGTTTACAATAGCAAATGCAATAAAATAAAAACAATGACTTAATATTAAAAGAATCACCCAAAATAGGATCCCTGTACCATAATGATTCATTTAAGTGCCCATTGGAACGTAAAAAAATACATCCCTCGAATTTTTATTAAAAGGGAAGAGGGAACTACAAAATTAAAAAAAAACTTACTTAAGTACGGTCATCAAAAAAAGACAGTTAAGTAAAATAAAGAATAATATCATTTATAATATTATAGAGCTTTCTTCATAAAACATCTGTAAACTCATCTTCATACGTTTCTTTTCAAAATGTACCTTAGGACCAGGAACATTAGTGTAGCACAAGAATGTAATGTAAGCTGAAGCTCAGTAATTACAGTTAGTTTATTGAAAAACTACTATAATTGAAGAAGTGGATTTGTAAATATAGAAAAAGGCGTGAAAAATGTGTGCGGGTTCGAAAACGTGAATTAGGTCTTTGCAGCGAGATCATCTGCTGTCTGCTGATGGCTGTTGGTGTAACATTCTTAACCAGTTCATTTGGCAACCATATCTTTCTGTTAATCTTTTGTAGGTATGCCATTCCCAGGGCCCAATATTAGGAGATCTTATCCAAATCTACGTATGAGCTGATTAAGAACGTGGGCTATGTCTTCGACGAATTGAAGACTTCCTTTTAGGGCCAGTAAATTTTATCCTGATAAACAAAGAGGGCAAGAAAAATTGTAAAAACAACTCATACCTTCATTTTTTGCCCTTATTTTATTCTGTATGGAAGTAATGATGTAATGGGATTACAAAGTAGGCTTTCGTAATTCAAATTCTAAGAAAAATGAAGGAGATATTTCACGTAGTAGGGGAAAATCACAATTTGAATAACGACACTCATTTTGCTTACCTTCTTAAAAACAAATGGATCTTCATCGTACACAGGATTAATACCATTATTTTGAACAACTTTCGTTTTGAATTTTCTTCGAACTGTATCTGCCGGTAAACCATACATTTCAGCTTCTACATAGGTGCCTGTTTTCTTATCGGTTAAACATTGTCCTGATATGACCTTCATTTCATGAGCAAAAAGGAAACGAAAAACATACATCGTCACTAACAGACAGATCAGAACTATATAAACTTTCCAATATCAATGTTTTTTGTTATCTTCTTTGTTCTATTCTTTTTATTAGTATCATATATTTAAATTATCTTGCTTTGGTAATGAATGTTATGACGTGTACAATATTCAGTATATTAACTTTTGCAAAGTCAACAATTTTTTCGTTACATATAAAAATAAATGTCAGGTATTTGACCTGCTATACTACAAATTATTAAATGGAAATAGGCACTAGTTTTTATATTCTCCACATATTTTTAAGTCAAATTCTATGCCAATATCCTTGCTGAATACAAACACTGTTTGTACTAAGCTATCAATTTGATCCTCACTCTTTCCAAACAATTTGAGATCTTCTCTTGCTCTTCTTTTTCACAAACACCTCTAATACTCTATCTTCGCTCAGTTCAGATTGCTTAAAGTAGTCAGATGGGCTACATTCTTCTAATCTCCCCACCTCTTAAACTGACATTATACTTCTGCCACCAGTTTTCTCGCGGGAAGCAAGATCTACTATTGTGTGATTTAGGCTGTAAGGCTTTATTCACTATCATAAATTTCCTTGTCTCTGGATCCATGTTCTGCAATTCTTCCTCAGTGCAACCAAAGATGCAAGTTGTATATCGAACAAGGCCCACACCCCAAGTATTAATTGCCATAATAATGTTTCCTACATTCAGATGTGATTTCACCAGCCTTTTATTCTGCTAAAGTAGTTCATTCTACCCTTTTCCTTTATTTAATCCCCTCTGATTTTACCTGTCTCTGGAACACCCTACTATTTGTAAGATCCGTCATCTAGATCCTGCATCATTTCTTCATCTGCCAACCTTAAACCGTTGTTTTCTATCTTCTTTCCTCTTTTCATCACTACTGTGACACACTTTTGTAGTCCAAACTTCATCTTTATGTCATCACTAAAAACCCCACATCCCCCTATTATTCACCAGTGTCTCTAGTTCCATCTTGTATTTTTCATAGGGCTTCAAGTCATTCATAAAAAGTAAACGGTTGACTTTAGGGATGCTCCGAAACTCGTACACTTGCACTGTCTCTCTAACAAGGATGGAGCGTGATATCAAGGCCAGTATAAAGAAGAATGGAAAGAGCGAGTCCACATGGAAAATTCCTCTTCTGATCTCAATCTCTGCTAGTTTATGTCCAAGATATTCCAGTCTTGTGTGCAAAGATTTCATGCTTTTACCTATTAGGTTCACTGCATTATTTGCCAATCCTGTTAGTTTCATTGTTTCAAGAATCCAAGAGTAAAGTAGCACTTCGAATGCTTTCTTGTAGCCGATTATTATTACCTTGAATGGCTTTAGGCCTTGGCTGATACTTTTACGGTTATCTATTAAACTGATTGGCGAGTCACAGCAAGTGACTAAAGGCAACCATTATTTCCTTTCCTTGTGTTTCTAACACTTCCCTTAATATCCTAGAAGTTCCAAGCAATGATGTCTTTTGTATAAAGCTAACCTTCACAACGAACTCCAGAATTTCCATATATGACTTAAAACCTCTCGATATACTCCTAAAGCCCCAACAGTTATTGAAATAACTCGAACCTTTTGCATTTTCCACATTCTTCAATTTTTAAAAAAAATTTTCTTGTTCTTTTTCATACACCCAACGGTCAACTGGGACTGCAACATTAACAATAACACGATTTATTTGTCTTATTTACAACGACAATGTCTGTTCTGAGGACATCAATGACATCACACTGTAAGTTAAAGTCTTACAGAATCTTAACAGATTCGCTTTTAATCACTCCTTTTGGATTATACTGGTTCAATTTTTCAGCTTTTTCAAGGGCATTTTTTTAAAAACGTTTAGCATGGCCAGCGAGGCAACTTTTTTTTACACTTACCCAGTGTGATGGATAATCTCATTTCTTTCTCCATACATTGCACATAATAGGTTGTATGGACTATTTTCAATATCATGTTTTATTCAATTTGGTCTTAATGCTTGTCCTGATGCATCACACACTAATGCTTCAATTTCCACCTTCAGGTCGTTTTAAATTATCCAGTCCCAGGTTTTTTCTTTGTCCACTTCATCAAGCACATCTTTCACAAATTGTCAATACATGCTTTTATCTGTCCGCTTTCTTTTGGTATCAACATTCCTTTTTCCTTTAAATTCTTTTTTTGGTGCAGCTTCTTCTTTCTTAATTGTTCCAGCTACCCGCTCACCTTCTATCAAGTTTTCAGTAGATTCCTCGACATACATTCCAAGATTGTTTTCTTCTGATCTAATACAACACTCCACAATTCTCAGCCCCCTGCCACCCTCTCTTCTTCTCAAATACAATCTATCCACATCACTCACGTTATTACTATTATCATGAAGTATTTCTTTACATGTGCGTTTCAGTTCAATTACCTACCGGGTCACCCCAGTGACCTTGGGCAGATAAAGTTCCTATGGGACATGACATGAGCATAAAAGGGACGATTGACATATTACAAAGAGTATAAAATTATTATGACAAAGAAGCAAAAACATCACTGGCACGAAAATTAAAAAAAAGATTGTCATATTACTGCAACCTATGAAAGATATAAAAAATTTGTAAAAAGGCTGTATGAAAAAACCCAGAAGTGTTTATGACTTTTGCAGTATCAAATTGACAGTGCTTTTCGAAGAATATGAGCAGTGCCAGTGACGACAATTTTCTGGAGTTCTTATACTCTATGCTTTTCAGGTACCTTCTCTATATGTTTTTGAGTTGCCTTCTTAATCATCCATAGTGCCCCGACAATAACCGGAACAGTTCTAGCTTTGACGTTCCACATTTTTTGAATTTCTATTTCTAGGTCTTTTTGTTTGCTTAACTTTTCAAATTCCTTAACTGAAATGTTTTTATCACTTGGTACACTCATGTCAATTAATGTACACATTTTGTTTTTCCTATCTTTAATTATGATGTCAGGACGGTTGGCTTGAATCGTCCGGTCAGTGTTGATCGGAAAGTCCCACAGAATAGTGGCATTTTCTCCTTACGTGCCTGGTAGTGGATGGTGTTCATACCAGTTGGAGCTGGTTTCAATACTAAAGTGTTTGCATATACCCCTAGATACTGCCCAACACGGTCGTGGCGTTTGATAAACTCATTTGGAGCAAGTACAGGACATCCAGACACAAGGTGGTCTATTGTTTCCGTGTGATGGTCACAGATGCGGCACATAGGGTCAGCTCCATTGTTCAGTATGTTTGCTTGGTAATTTCGGATAAATAAGCTTTGGTGTTGTGCTGCGATGATGAAGCCTTTTGTCTCTGCCTTAAGTCCTGCACTCCTCAGCCACTGATGGGTTGCATATTGATCTACTACATCAACGTCTTGGCTTCGGAGAGCATACTGGCCATGCAGAGCTTTCTGGCTCCAGTGATCTGCAAGCTGTTTCTGTGCTTTCCTTTTAGCATTCATTTTAACTTTCCTCGCAGTTTCTGTGGCTTCACGTCCATCTTCACCTTCTTTGGTTATTTCTACACCTAATTCCTTTTCAAATTTTTGGGATTCTTTGTAAACCGGGTACAGTTTTTTACGCCTTTGTGGCGAAGTGGCGGAGTAATACGACCCCACGGGGGACTCAGGGGTAGAAACCCCAGCAAACCCATCCGACTTCCAGCTTAGTAAGGGTAAGGGTGGGTGCATGCATCACACCTAACTGTATGAGGTAAATTGATGGTAATAAAAATACAACACGTGACCTTGTAGGTGGGGCCTTTTAAGGTTTCCCAGTTTAGTTGACTGTGAAAGCTAGTGCCAAGCTCCCGCACGAAACGACTTAAGGGAAGGTTGGGATAAGGTCTTTAACCTTGGATGGCAGCCCTCCTAGAGATGGTGGCTCAATAAATCTATCAAAGGTTGGGAGGGGATCTTTAGCCTTGGTTGGCAACCTTTCTAGAGATGGAGACTCAATTAAAATGCCGCTGGTGGTATAATCTTAAATTAACTAACCTCAATTATGGGAGAATGTCTAATCAAAGCATAGAGGCTAACGACGTGAATTTGGCTGGCGCATCTTATGAAGGTTCCTCGTCCAGCAGGTGTCCCCCTGTTTAGCAGGGTGGACCTGGTCGTCATCATGTGACTGCTCGAAATTCTGGAAGGATTGGTGGTGGTAGTGGTAGGTGAGGTAAGAAGGCTGGAAAGATGAGGAAAGGAGTTGGAACAGAAAATGTTAAGGCTCTGTGGACTGACAGGGAGAGAAGAGTTCTGTGGGAATGCTTTGTAAGAAGTGGGGGTACGAAATCTCGCGGATATATCCGGAAAGAAGATGAATGTGATGAAAGCAATTCTGATGAAAGTACCGTAAGTGTAAACATGGAAGCGGAAAATGTAAATGGTGATGTAATTCTACAGAGAGAGAGAGAGGAGGAATGGGATGCTATTTTTGGTAGAAGTGATAGTGACAGTTTTGAAGGCTTTCAGGCTGATCATGAGACTGGCGTGAATTTAGAGAGAGTAGGTGTATGGAGAAGTAAAGAAGAAGTCCGAGCATTGACAGAGGTTGAGAATGATGTTCTCCAGAAATTGAGAGATATTTCTTGGAGGTGATACAAGATATATTCCCAGCATGAAAAGTATTGATAGGCGAAAGGTGAAAAGGGAGGTGAATATGGTTCAAGGCGTAATCCATAACATCGTGGGAGAGAGAATGTCCGTTACAGAACTTAATATAGACTTCTGTATGCGGCATCATGTTGTTGCAGACCGTCTTACTCTGCTGCGGCAGAGAAAACGACAGACGAAGGACAGCAGACCATATTGGCAGAGACGTCTTGAGCAAAGCATAGTACATTGGACGAAAGATATTAGCAGAAATGAGGAGAGAAGGAAGGGAGCAAAGTTGAAGCAGAAATATATGGATGAGTTGGAAAGAAGGTATGCGTCGAGTGAAAGAGGGACAATGGTGGTACTAGCAATGTTAAAGGAGATGAGGGCTGAAGGTGTGAAGATAAAGAATGTTGTTGGTAAGGGGGTTGCTTTCCGGCAAAACAATCCGTTCTGGAATAACCAGTCTCAACTATATAAAGAGCTGAATGGTAGTACAGAGGTGATGAGTGATAAT
The DNA here is from genome assembly GCA_003991215.1 of Morbakka virulenta. Taxonomy (NCBI): domain Eukaryota; kingdom Metazoa; phylum Cnidaria; class Cubozoa; order Carybdeida; family Carukiidae; genus Morbakka; species Morbakka virulenta. The sequence goes on along the minus strand of RDPX01000095.1, from coordinate 880,063 downwards.
ACCCCAAATGCAGATGAGGCTAGGNCAGAGACGTCTTGAGCAAAGCATAGTACATTGGACGAAAGATATTAGCAGAAATGAGGAGAGAAGGAAGGGAGCAAAGTTGAAGCAGAAATATATGGATGAGTTGGAAAGAAGGTATGCGTCGAGTGAAAGAGGGACAATGGTGGTACTAGCAATGTTAAAGGAGATGAGGGCTGAAGGTGTGAAGATAAAGAATGTTGTTGGTAAGGGGGTTGCTTTCCGGCAGAACAATCCGTTCTGGAATAACCAGTCTCAACTATATAAAGAGCTGAATGGTAGTACAGAGGTGATGAGTGATAATACCCCAAATGCAGATGAGGCTAGGGAGTATTGGGGAAGTATTTTGTCTGTCAAAGAGAAGCATAATGAAAAGGCTAGTTGGTTGGGAGACGTTAGGGAAAGATTTTCAGAGATACAGCAAATGGCCAATGTTGTGATCACAAATGATGATGTCGAAAGCTGGTATTCGGGAGATGGCGAACTGGAAGGCCCCTGGTCCAGATGGAGTAAGGGGCTTCTGGTTCAAACAGTTCCAGTTGTCTGCATCCTTTTATGGCACATGCTCTGCAAACGGTTATTGATTCTCAAGATATTCCTGGGTGGATGGTGAAAGGAAGAACAACATTGATACAGGAGGTTGCGAAGGGAACAGTTGCCAGCAACTACAGGCCGATAGCATGTCTGCCACTTATGTGGAAGTTGTTGACTGAGATCTTTGCATACAAAGTCTATGATCATCTGCTTGGCAATGGTGTTCTGGCTGATGAACAGAAGGGATGCAGACGTAAATCTAGAGGTACTAAGTATCAACTTATGATTGATAAAGCCATATGGCAAGAAGCAAAGAAAAAGATGGGACATTTGAGTGAGGCGTGGATTGATTACAAGAAGGCGTACGACCTAGTCCTTTACTCATGGATCCAAGAAACACTGGAAATTCCTTAGGTGGCTAATAACGTTAGGGGTCTTCTTGTAAACACTATGTCTCAATGGAAAGCAGTGTTGACAGCAAACAGTGAGGTTCTTAAGGGAGGTTAACATTAAACGTGGTATATTTCAAGGTGATACGCTATTCCCACTTCTATTTGTCATGGTAATGATGCCTTTGAGCATTCTTTTGAAGAGGGAGAGAAAGGGTTCTGCCTTTGGGCCTGATGGAAAGCTCCTCAGTCACCTCCTGTTTATGGATGACTTGAAGGTATTTGGGAAGAACGAGAAGGAAATAAAGGCTCTGGTAGGTCTAGTAAGGCATTACTTTGATGATATTGGTATTGAATTTGGCGCAGATAAGTGTGCAATACTGGTAATGAAGAATGGGAGGAAACTGCGGTCTGATGGTATTGTACTACCGAATGTGGAAATCATGAGAGAAGTGGAAGAATCGGGTTACAAGTACTTGGGTGTGTTGGAAGATGCAGGCATTATGAAAATTAAGCGAAATGAAGGACAAAGTCAGGGTGGAATATGTTTGAAGAGTGAAGCTAGTTGCTTAATCGAAGTTGTTTGGAGGCAATATCATTCAGACTGTTAACACATGGGCAGTCAGTTAAGTGTTTTGAGATACAATGGTGGAAAATTGGAATGGTCGGATAAGGAGTTACGTGACTTAGACATCAAAACAAGGAAAATACTGGCAATGTTTGGAGTCTTTCATATTTGAAGTAATGTAGCCAGATTGTATCAGAAGAGAAAGGACGGTGGAAGGGGATTAATAAGTGTAAGAGATTGCGTACGGACCGAAAAGATATCACTAAAGGAGTACGCAGTTAGAAGCGAGGAATGGATGCTTAAGGTTGTAGCTAGCGAAGCTGACATAGATGAGACCAAGTCAGACTATGTGATACCTGTGGACAGCGAGAGGGCAGAAGAATTGATTGGGAAGAAGATGCACGGAAAGTTCTTTAGGAATGTTGCTGATGTAGCGGATGCGAGACTATGGCAATGGCTTAGAGCTGGATATCTGGCAAAAAGTACTGAAGCCATTGTATGTGCTGCACAGGAGCAGGCCCTACAAACGAGACTGTTCAGGAAAGAAATGATTTGTAGACAGTTCACTAAGTCAGTTGCACACCTTGCTGAAGGGTGTTGTGGATTGGCTCAGAAGGAGTATCATAGAAGGCATAACAGCATGGGATTACGACTTTATTTGGAGTTCTGTCGGACGTTTGGGATAAAGTGTGCTAGAAAGTGGTTTGAAGAGGTACCTGATGATGTGAGAACTAGGGAAGATGGGACTGTTGAGATATAGTGGGACAAAAGTGTAATGACTACCAAACAATTGGAACATAAGCGTCCGGGCACTGTAGTTATTGACAAAGTAGCAAAGATGTGGACCATCATAGATTTTAAAGTGCCCTGGGATATGAATGTGGCTGACAAGGAGAACGAGAAGTGTACCAATTACGCCCCACTGGCCTTGGAAGTAAGACGAATGTATGGTGTGAGAACCAAAGTTGTTCCAGTTGCAGTAGGTGCGCTGGGAGTGGTGTCAAGACGCTTGGAAAAATACTTGAAAGAGTTAGAGATCCCAGATGTGTTAGGTGGTCTTCAAACCTCTGTTATTGTTGGCACCACCAGTATCCTCAGGAAAACCCTTAATCTTTAAAGCCCCTAGTTTGGAGCCGGGATTGAGGGAGAACCCCCTGGAAATGAATTTCAGCTCTTTCCAGGAGTCGTTTTCAGACTAAGAAAAAATTATTATTATTATTATTATTATTATTATTATTATTATTATTATTANAAAGTTGTCCCAGTTGTAGTAGGTGCGCTGGGAGTGGTGTCAAGACGCTTTGAAAAATACTTGAATGAGGTAGATATCCCAGATGTGGTAGGTGGTCTTCAAACCTCTGTTGTTGTTGGCACCACCAGTATCCTCAGGAAAACCCTTAATCTTTAAAGCCCCTAGTTTGGAGCCGGGATTGAGGGAGAACCCCCTGGAAATGAATTTCAGCTCTTTCCAGGAGTCGTTTTCAGACTAAGAAAAAATTATTATTATTATTATTATTATTATTATTATTATTACAAACGAATATTTGTTTACAGGATGGTTCTTCAGTTGTAAGTATACACATATATACACGTTTATCTCAGAAGTCTTGTGCAAATAAAAAAATTAAAAGTAAACTGAAAATTTGCTGGAATGCAAAAGTATGACGGATAAAACCACAGCCTCAAGAGGCTATAGATGTAAAACTAGAACAAGCATATTCTTGCCATAACATAGATCTTAAACCAGATCACTTTGTCAAGCATCATTCATAAATGTTCGTCATCTTTAACACGTTTGCCTTGCTTCACCAAGTAGCTCAAAGGGCTGTTGAGGCAGCACAAACTGCATTTAGCAATCTTAAACAGCTGCATGTGGGGTGCAGATTCTTCCTCTTCTTTCTTTTCTTCTTTTCCATCGGTCTTCTTTCAACTTCAAGTTGGGTCTCTCAGCATATTTTTCTTTCACACGCCCCTATTGCTTGCATCGTCCTCCTCAGCGCAAATTGTTTTCATATTAATCTGCACTCTGTCCCTCCATCTCAACTTCTGGAGCCCGCTACTTCTTTTTCCAACTACCTGCTGATGATACACTTGGTTCACAATACTTCCCTCCTCTCTTCTCATTAGGTGTTCAAACCAGCGGAGTCTAGCCTCTTTAGCCTTTCTCCCCACTTCGACTACTTTGGCCTGCCTTCTGAAATCTGTACTTGTTCTGTGCTCCCACAAAGATACTCTAGTCATCCATCGCATCATCTTTATCTCTGTGGTTTCCAGCTTCATGTGCTTTCTTCAGTAGCCAGGTTTCAGCTCCATACAACATGATAGGTCTAATGCCTGTCTTATAAAATTGCTCTTGAGATGGAGTGGCACCTTTTTGTTGCAGACAACTGCACTACTATCAGACCATTTCCTCCAGGCACTCCCAATTCTTGTGTTGAGTTCTTCCTCACAACCTCCTTTCTTTTCAATGATGGAACCTTAGTACTTGAACTTATCCACTGCCTTTATCTCCTCTCCATGGATATCCACTATCGTACGGGCTTCGGCAACTTGCCTAATTGATAACATTACTTCCGTCTTCTTTGCATTCACTTTTAGGCCCCTCTTCTCCAGAGCTTCTTGCCACTGTCCCATTCTCTCCTGCAGCTCCCTTTCATCGTTGACTGTAATAGCTAAATCGTCCGCAAAAAGGAGTTCCTGTGGAGTATCTTTACGTATTTTCTCCGAGATTGTCTCCATGATGGTGATAAACAGCAGCAGGCTCAAGGCTGACCCTTGGTGCAATCCTGACTTCAACGGGGGATGTCTCCTCTGCACCCGTTCTTACCAAATTTTCACAGCATGTGTAAATGCTTTTGACTACTCTCACGAGCTCTTCGCACAAATAGACCAATGCCCTAGGAACTCTATTATTAGCCTTTTCCAGGTCCACAAAACCCGTGTAGAGACTCCTGTCGCCCTCTCGAGCCTTCTCTTGCAGCTGCCTTAGGATAAAGATTGCGCCAACTGTGCCTCTCCCTTCCATGAATGAAAACTGCATGTTGTCTATCTCAACTACCCTTCTTAATCACTTGTCTGTTCCATGATGGAGCAGTTTGAATAACACACCTATCTCTTTCACTCTGCTCCTCTTCAATCTCGTTTCCTGTACATATAGAATATCTATTTTCCTTCTTTTCATGACATACACAATCGTCCTTGATTTACCAGCCACTGATCCAACATTCCAGGTTCATAATTTAATCCGTGAGTTTGTCCCTTGGTTCTTTAGCCGCAGTCCAGATATGACCTGCGGTACAACTCGCTTGTTTGACACAACATTCAGAGGTCCACGTTACACGCCCTAGCCATGTACGAGGATGAAATGCCGAGGTTCATTTTAATTTAATGCCCAATTTTTACCCCCGGCTTGCAAGGCCTGATAGCAACACCTGGAAAGGGAGTGTATGTCCTCCACCATTTAGGAGAGCATTTTAAGTTAGAGTTTCCTTATACTAGACGGATTGCCTTACAAAGCTAAACGAGATCCGTTAATTGCGCACCACTGGCCGGTGACCTCAGAAGAACTTCCTACGCCCAAATGTACATTCCCACTCAGGCAGGATGGCCAACAAAAAAGACTCTATGACCCTGTGAGGCGTGGCTGACCAGGTGGTACACCTTGTCAAAGGGTGACCCGGGGATTATGCAGGGCAGGGCTGTCCAAAACCTTGAGGCTCGAACTGGCCCGCATACCCAATATTCTTCCTCTTCTGATACATGCTAAGTAGTCTTCTATGTGTTGTAGATACCAATGTCAGTAGCTTTCCAACAATCTAAAAAGGAAATATTATATGGAAAAAAAATCAAATGTAGTAACAAATGTCATAAAATAATAAATAAACTATCATTGTTTACCTTGACATGTACAGTTCCGGCGATAATACCGTCAACCGTTGATTCTGCAAATGGATCAAACGTTCGATCACTTCGGCACATGAAATCGGGTTTAAGAAGGTACCTGAAACAAAGACAGTAAAAGATATTTAGAAATTAGAACTCAGTAACACTTTATCATTTTAGCGTAACACAGTTACCACTGTTTCGTGTTTACAGGTTGCATGATCCATTCAAACTTGGGTATATCCAATTACTGAACTCGGAAATGTCAAAATTAAGTATAGAAAATAAAGTATCATTTGTATTCCGGTAGTTTCATGACGCTAAAAGACACATATGGGTTAAACAGTATGCTTCCAAAGAAAAAAAGTAAACGCAGAGATGTGCTGGAGGAGGTCAAGACGAACAGACGGCTAAAGACAGGACAAAATGGCGACTACTACTGGCCTACAGCCCAATCCCGTGAAGACGAGAATCGACACCGGCGAAAAATAAGAATAAGGTTACACAGTATGCTTTTCCGCCTATCTAGCAATTTGACAATGCTATTCGTCCCCAATATCAATATCGTACCTATTAACTAATACCTTTATTTTGTGCCTCTGACACAATCATGCATGTTTACCCATGGTGATGTTACTAGCGATAACAATGAAGTAACGTCTTGAAACCAAAGGGCCTAACATGAGTTGCTAAGAATTTCACTATTTTCCTCGAGGTTCTACGAAGACCTTAGATTCAAAATTCTAACCGTAACAAACAAGCATATACAATTATATTCTTCGAAAATCTTCACAACCTAAACAGTTTCTGACAACAAATACAAACTAATAAAAGTAAGGACGTTCTACTCTTAAATACAAAAAATGTGTGCTGCACAAATATAAAAATAAGGAGGGAAAACAAGCTACGGTTGATATGCCTAGGAAGACAGCTCTTACCCGCAGTTCCCGTTATTTTCAAATTTTCCTAAGTTCAACATCATCGATAAATCTAAAATCAAATCATGAAAAGAAACAATATTTTCAACAAAATTAAATGTCATAATTTGTCTTGTATATGTCTAGTATTTGTGTGCTCATACAGATTCAGTTGTTGCTAATTGCTAAGTCCGTGGGTTAATAATGTTTTTGTTTAATTAATATTGGCACCTCTATCTGAAATCTGGACTCAGTGCTGGTGATTGTCATCAATGAAGAAAATTCGTTCCCTACTGGTAAGTCAGTAGTAACCAGACGACACGAAACATCGCTGCAAGTACGCGAGTGTAAATTATGTCTCGTATTTTTTGCAGCTCGGTTTATTGCAATCTACGTCGCAATCGAGAAAATTTCCCCTATATATGCCAAAAATAAATTGATTGTTATCTCAACAGGCATAATATGTTGCTTGAAGCATACAGATTATTTATTGATGCCAACCAATAAATACTAAATATTCTACATGTGACCATTAAGACAAATGTTATCAAGGTTTTCGGAGACAATCAAAAGCCTTGTGTGCTTTGGATAACAAATTCACATATTAAAGTTAAGAAATATATTAGAATAGAAACTGCAACGATGTGGGAGATTTGGACTATAAAGCATGGCCTTTTTACGTTATAGTGTACTTTTACTATCATGGTTTTCAATGTACAATACGCCCCAAGGTAAACTTATTTCGAGTACCATAACCACCTATGAATTCGAAATATTACATATCTTGGCAAGAGATCACGGAACAATGGAATTTTTTGAATGGAAAAGCATTTCAAAACGTAGAAATATTTCCAGCTTAAGGCATAAACATATGGAACTAAATGATGAAAAACTATATGACAACTATATGAAAAACTATATGAAAACGAAGGTAAAATAAATGGTAAAGTAATGGGGGGAAATATAAAAAAAGATATCGTTAAGCAAAATATCGGGTGAAAATATAAAGAATATAGAAAATAACAGAGAAATGTTAAAATATATATTGCTATTTGTCAGGAATTATTTCGTCTTCGTTCCTAGGTTACACCCTCTTCCCTAAAAAGTATATATCTGCCGTGAATTAATTATAGTATCTTTGCAAGAGTGCCGTGTTTGTTGCGAATTGTACTGTTTTTCATTAACTTGCTGTATTTTCAACCAATTTACGTCTCTTAAATAGTTACCTGTGCCTTTAAAATGTCAGTAAACCAGTCACGTCCTTGGTTTATCGAGAGAAGAGATTATTCTCCGAGACACACCCGATCATCCTACTGGACGTTCTAAATGTAGATAACAGTTGCATGGGAAAGCAATGAAAAGAACGAGTAGCCTGAACAATTACATCCAGTTACTTCAAGTCATGTTAACTTAACTTGGCTCTTTGAAAGTTCTTTCTTGGAATCTGTCTTAATTTTTTTTCAAACAAAATCAATTTTGTCATGCTCTCTTCCCTGAAATGCCTTGTTTACAGTTGCAATCGTGATTTATGCCTTGGACATTGAAGATTTGGCATTTGTTTTGGAACGAGACAGAAGCTCGTGGATTTCATATTGTCATTTCGTTTTTCGAAATTTACTTGTAACACAATAAGTGATTAAAAAGAATTAATTGCAGGCTTATCTGTCAAATGACGGGCAGCACTACACATGAGCTGGGTGTCCGGTAAGGCAGTGGATACAGACACCGCAAACAAATCTTTCTCCGCGATTACCTGTGTATTGAAATAAAATTACAATTTCTGTCGAGTTTGAGTAAAGGCTTCAAGTCAACCATGTTTAAAAAGAGATAAAAACAGATACGATATGGTTTTCTCTGTAAAAATTCAAACTACATTTCCATCTTACCTAATGTTTGGAAATTCAATGCAACAAGCTGACACCCTGCATTCCAAAACACCTGAAGAAAAGAGATGACATGAAAAATTGTATACACTTTATTTTTGAAAAGGCATTACACTGAGGTCTATTCAAAAACGTTAAAGGGAATACCACGAAAAATGAGAAACCATATGGTTAAATTTACCACATATTAAAAGGGGGTGCTCAGAGGAAAAGAGAATTAAATGTTCTACTGGAAGTTACAGAAAAAAACTGGTTCCATTTTTATTTCTTTTAGAAGTAAAAGAGTTTATTTATTTAATCTTTTAAGACTGGCTGAACATAATCTAGCTCTTGGCCATTCCTTTGCATAACATATAAAACTAAACATGGGCGCAGGATGTAGAATATGTAGCCTTATTAAGAGATTTAAATGTCTCCTGTGCGCTACATAAACCCACTAACACAAGACTGGCTGAACATAATCTAGCTCTTGGCCGTTCTTTTGCATAACATGTAAAACTGAACATGGGCGCAGGATGTAGAATATGTAGCCTTATTAAAAATTTAAATGTCTCCTGTGCGCCACATAAACCCACTAACACAAGATTGTCTAGCCAAATTTCATAGTGGACATTCCACAATTCCCAGCTAAACGATGGGAAAGGTTTTTTCAGGATAACCTTCTGTAATCTCCCAGTATCGTAAAAATCAGAAAATAAAGAATCGCGCCAATTCCCTTCCTTTCTTCCTTCCTTCCTTGAACCTTTAAATATGGACCGTGTGAAAAGGTCTCAGAATAAACTTCGCTCCACCTATCTCATAATTGAATTACCAAAACATATGTGATATCAATCCCTTAATAAAATACCGAAAATATTTTATCTGTTGCTAAAGTTGTCTTTTGACTTGCCTTCTGTTAGCTGTAATAAACTTCCATGCTTTTTTAACTAAACAGAAAAAAGGCTCATGACCTCTAGTGCTGCTTGCCTACATGCAATTGCAATTTCTGATGAGGCAAGACGACTGAATTCATGGTAGCATCACAGAAAAAGGAAGGTCCAACTCGCAGTATTTCTGGTCAATAATCAGCAAATCAAGAAAGTACAACTTTTCAAGTACCTTTACTCACTTATAACTGCCGATAGTAAATGTCAAACAGAAGTGATAATAGGATTTGCAGTCTGAGCAAACATTCAATAATCTAGCACACATTTTAAAGAACATGATTCTTTCAACATACACAGGAATTCGCGTGTTGAAGTGCTGCGTTTCGCCAGTGTTGCTTTACGGATGTGAGCCCTGGACTCTTAAATGATCTCAGGAACAAAAACAGGACTGTGGAAATGTGATACCTGAGACGAATGCAGCGTCTTAACTACTACATTTCCCATGCACTGCTCAAACGACTAATTACAAGGGTCTCAGATTAACTTTTGATTACCATAAAACCCGGACAGGTGCAGTTCGAAAGAGGAGGCTGAAAGAAGTTATTCACTATGGAAAGATAGCGGGGGGGGAGAGGCATGGGGGC
>RDPX01000095.1:809166-870334 GCA_003991215.1 Morbakka virulenta | reverse complement strand
GGGAGAAACATGTAGCGTGGAAGATGGTAGGATGGCGAAGGAGTACATGGGCGATTGGAAATATGGTGGAGAGATGATCTGTGTCGAACGGAAAAAAGGGAAAGAAGTAAGGGGGAAAAAGGTGGGATGGGTAAGAGAAGGGATTGGGGTGGATTTATGGGGGGGAGGGGAGTGGGGGGGACGAGGCATGGTTTCATTTTTGTGTGTGTGGTTTTGGTTTGTTTTTTTCTTGTGGTAGTATTTATTTTCCTGTCCCGAATCTTTTCATTTTCCCAGTCAAAAATGTGATCTTTTGTCCAGCAATGCTCAGCTATTTCCTGGCTTTTGGTGTTATCTTTTTGAACATCTCTCTTATGTTCGTTTTCTCTTTGACCCAAGGTTTGATTCTCCAATGTAGAGGACAGGACAGTCCTAACAAGGTCTATAAACTATATTGTTTCTCTCTTCAAGTCGAACTGGATCCTTTGACTTTGAGAGTATCGTTCAGAAAAGGTGGATATTGTGAAAAATAAACACTTGATACTCTGCTGTTGGAGAGTTCGTCTCAGCTGTTCACTGATGCCCTTGACATAGAGAAGACATATTTGTTTTACAGGTTCTTTTTCTCCTTCATGATTTTGCCTGCCAGTGTTTTCCTTGCTCTCTGAAGTTGTATTGGTTTTTAAAATGGTGCTTCTTCTTCCAAACAGGGCGGTGATAACACTGTGACGAGCTAAAACTGGATGATGTGATGCATTATTAAAGTACTGGTCTGTGTGAGTTGGTTTCTTGTAGATAGTTACGGAAATGGTGCAGTCTGGTTCTCTAAGACATCAAGAAAGAGCAATTGTCTTTGTTTTTCATTTCCAATGGTGAACACGATGTTTGAGTGAAGATTGTTGATGGGCTCAAAGAAACCTTGCAGAAACATTTACATTCCTATTAAAAATATATACTTTATTTCCTTATCTAAAAAGTAATTGTTCTGTAATATTTATTTATAAATTTGAGATTTTGTTAATCTTAATTATTTTTAATAAGTGCCCGATTCATGTCCCATTTTTCATTTTTAATGAAAAACAATCGTTTCTTTACCACACATCTTCATAAAATATTTTATAAAAGGCACTCACACACACACACACACACACACACACACTCTCTCTCTCTCTCTCTCTCTCTCTCTCTCTCTCTCACTCTCTCTCTCTCTCACACTCACACACTCACTCTCTCTCTCACACTCACACTCACTCTCTCTTTCACACTCACTCCTTCTTTTACTCTCACTCTCCCACACACTCACTGTCATGAAATTGTTGTGTTGATTATTAATTGAACAGACCTTTAATATCTTTCATTCTTTTATTCCTTTAGGTATATATATGTACTAACATCTATGCTGATTTTGTGTTTAATAAAGCCTTTTGNTCTCTCTCTCTCTCTCTCTCTCTCTCTCTCTCTCTCTCTCTCTCTCACACACACACACACACACTCGTTTTCTTTCTTTCTCTTTATCTGTCCCTTAATATGTCAAGAACGGAGAGCGGGTTGAGAAAGCTCTGGCGGCCATGCCCTCCTCGTCTATTGAATTTATTATATCCATCAGTGCTGCTACGCACTATCAAGGTAGTCATTACAGACGCATCTGCAACATTCAAACAATAGTAAGGAGGATGGGGGTGTGCTTAATTTGACTCTTCACACATCAAGCGCCGACTAAACTACTCATTCTTGTACAGTTATAATAACCGGCATCTTCCTAGTGTTGAGAAGATGTCCTTACAGGTACTCTTTGGCTAAATTCTGAAGATGATACAAATACTTAAAACATGTACTTATGGTACTTACAGTGTCTTCGTACTCCAAGGCATTGTAATTTTTGTAATTTTCGGGCAGCGATGCAAAGAAGCACCCACTGATGTGAAAGCAAAAAATACCTTTGAAAACTAGAAGCATAAGCAGTGTTATACTGTTTGAAACAGTAAACTACAGCTGTAAACTACGTCTATTTTCTCAATAACTTTTTTTTTCCCAATAACGGGTCCTCGGGCAAAAATGTACAAATAATTGAAATATTAAGCTGTTAATGGTCTTTTTCAGAAAGAAGAACAATTCGGCCATTTTGTAGATAAGATGGCAGTAAATGACAAAGGTAACGTTTCGGATATACTTCAGTATAACCTATATTTTCCATTTTCATACCGTCATGCTTTTGAAATTCTCTTAATAAACGTTTAGAACTACAAAAGTTAACACACTGTAAATTAATGACATTATCTTACCTGTGGCATGTAATTATCAGAGCTTACTCTACTCCCTTTGGGATAAATTCTACTTAACTGGTATTTATTATAGCTTGTCAGAGTCAAGGTTAATGCTCTTTATATCATTACAATCACAAAAAAATACATTCATCGTGCAAAACGATAGCATGTTGACTGACATGGCATGTTCCAACTCTTTAAACGAGGTCACATTGAGTGAGTAATTTTGTCTGGGTTACTCTCTAATCGTAGTTCTTCACAAAGGATGCTTAAGCTGTCTGGTGAATGGCAAAATTAATGAAGTAAATGACAAAAGTGAACGATAAAATGATAAAAACTATACAATATATGGGTTATACGCCGTGTTTTGGTCGAGGTAATACCTGTGGTGGCTAAGCAGCTGCAGTAATAGTGAGTGCTGGCTGGACACGTGGTCTTTTCTCCACCACCCAACTCTCACTACTGGCTCCAAATAGTTTCTTGTATACGGCAGCAGCCACAACCCGGTAAACCGCTCCAGCTTCCGTACTAAAACTTGTGAGGAGGTTGGAGTTGTCCAATCATGGGTCACCTTCCCTTCACTGCACAAAGTCTGTGATAGCAGAGGTGTCATATGAGCCATCTATTGGCAAGTGATACCGGTGGAGCACCAAAGTGTGTGTAGCACATATAGGGTATGTGGTAGGGGCGAAAACTATTGTGGATGGTCACCGCGGAAAGATGTGAGTAGCTAATATGTACCTCTCATAGTCAGCCATGGATCTCAACGTACAGCAAACTAGTCACAGCGCGGTCGCTGGGCCTCCTGCAGGAGTCGAGCTTGTAAAAAGCCCCGGAAAAGGATCATCCAATCAACTAGTAAAGATGACCACAACGATGGCAGAGGCTAAAATTTGTCGAAAACATCTCTGGGCACCTTGAAAACTTGAGGCCGTACTCTAACAATTGGTACATGAAACAAGCATACGTTGTATCAAGTAGATAAACTCGAAAATCTTATTTTGGAAGCAAAGGGACAGAATTGTGACATTCTTGAAAATAGTGAAATACATTGGTTTAACAATGGGACCATTTTCAAAGATGAGTTCACATTAATCTTTGGAGGTAACAAACAGAGTAGAGGTGAGGGTTTTCTTCGTTGCCCTTCGCTACTAAGGAACTTAGTAGGTTTTTTCCCTGTTTAAGATGGTTATGATGAGGTTGAAAGCTAAACTGCTCAATGTATGTCTTGTACAAGTGTATGCATCAACAAAAGATCACTCACGAACTGGGTAATGTTGTTAAGCAAATGAAGTTCAATGAAGTTCTCATGGTAATGGGAGACCTGAATGCCAGAGTCGGTGCAGATGGCTCCGCTGGCATTGCAGGAAGCTAGGGTTTAGGAACATGAAATGAAAGGTGGAGTCACCTATTAGAATTCTGTGAGGAAAATGACTTGTTCATTACAAATACATGCTGCAAACAACATCCGCGAAGACTCCACACTTAGAAGTCCAGACGATCTTCATAAAAATCAAATCGAGTACCCAAAGATCAATAAATGGTTGTGCAACCTTATCAAAACCTGTACAACGTATTTACGTGAAAATGTCGACTCCGACCACATACCAGTAAGAAAAACTGAAGACACCTACCAAGAAAGATAAAATGCCAGCATTGCTTGCTTTCTCGAAGAGACGAAATGCAGAAATGTAATAAAACTACAGTGTGAAATTGTCAAGCAGGTTTAGGGAAAGCGCGAGAAAACATCGATGCCGGAAGGAAAGCATGATAGAGCCGTTTCACGAATGTGCTATCGCTGCTGCACAAAGACATCCTTCCCGAAAGATGACAGAAGAAAAAGCAAAGGTGTTGAGAGGTACAAGCTCTCAAACCAATATGTGAAAACTGAGTTTATTAAAGCGTAGGGAAAGTGGATAGAACAAAAGTGTAGTGAACTAGTAGAGTTATACCGTCGACATACCAACAGGGAGGTGCAACAAAAAGTCAGTGAGCTTTTCGACAAAAAGGAATAACAAAACTAGGAATACGCCTCAAAAGCAAGGATGGAAAGATCTTCGGCTCAAAAGTTACATACCGCTACGTAAGATTACATTTAGAGTTGCACTAAGATCCAAACCGTCTAGACCAGATATGGTCCAGAAATTATATAGGTGGAAGTTATAGCTGCAATTTGTACACACCGTCTTCATAAAGCAAATAGAAAGGACAAAATCTGTATCAAACTGATAGAAAGCACACGTGAAAGTAAATTAAAGGAGCTTACTTTTTTCTGTAGATACAGGTTAAAGTCCCGGAGACTTAAACCAGTCTAATTTTATTAGGGCACTAGAAATGCCTCGAGAAAAAAATTATACGGATTTCAGAACCATCAGCATCAAGAGCCAACTGACAAATATATTTCTCACAATTAAACAAAACTGCCTCAAAACAAAAGTAGATGCAGTAGCCGAGGATCAGTTTGGTTTCAGGAAAGGAAGAGGGTCTAGGAAAGCCTTATCATGCGAGAGAAATCTCCTAGAACAAACAACAGACTTGAAGAGCACTGTATACCTTCACTTTATTGACTAAAGGAAGGCTTCTGTCACAATCTGATATAAACAGTTGGTCCAAGCTTTGAAAGAAATAAACAATGGCGGAAAAGATTTAAGAATTATCATCAATCTGTACTGCACTCTAGTATTGACTGTAAGAATAGATAACAGATACAGTTACTTTGTCCCCATACAAAAAGATGTAATGTCAAAGATATGTCATATCATTAACATTGTTCAACTTAAACGCTGGCTTGATTAAAAGGCACGTGGAAGAAATGGAAAGCATCAGTGTGGGTTGAAGGAGCATCAATGTGGGTTGAAGGAGCATAGCTCAGTCAGATACGCTGATGACGCCACCGTTATTGCAGGCTCTGAAATTAATCTTTAAGCCATCATCAGCAAAGTGGTCAGAGAAAGCTAATCCATAGAAAAAGACAGCAATAAAGACAACATNAAACAACAGACTTGAAGAGCACTGTATACCTTCACTTTATTGACTACAGGAAGGCTTCTGTCAGAATCTGATATAAACAGTTGGTCCAAGCTTTGAAAGAAATAAACAATGGCGGAAAAGATTTAAGAATTATCATCAATCTGTACTGCACTCTAGTATTGACTGTAAGAATAGATAACAGATACAGTTACTTTGTCCCCATACAAAAAGATGTAATGTCAAAGATATGTCATATCATTAACATTGTTCAACTTAAACGCTGGCTTGATTAAAAGGCACGTGGAAGAAATGGAAAGCATCAATGTGGGTTGAAGGAGCATAGCTCAGTCAGATACGCTGATGACGCCACCGTTATTGCAGGCTCTGAAATTAATCTCTAAGCCATCATCAGCAAAGTGGTCAGACAAAGCTAATCCATAGAAAAAGACAGCAATAAAGACAACATCAAGGTAACGGCAGTTCACATAGCAGAACCACTACAGAGTAGTATATTTATGAACGACCGTCCATTGTCCATTGACACGAGTGCAAAGATGTAAATGTCCAAGCCACAAGATCATTATTGATTAAAGGTGTGATGAAAAATTATGAAGAAGCATATTAACATCTACATTTAACTGTTTCTAGAGTACACCAATATGTCGAATGATGAACCTGTCACGTCGAGTGCGGCTAACTACGAAAGATGTAGTCAACTCTTCTTTATTGTTCTTGAGTACGGGTTATCATTGCAGCAATGAAAATAAGGATAGAAGCATTTGTAACGCGGTGCTACCGGCGGATACTATCCAATGTTAGCTGGAGACAAGAGCAAAGAAGCGGAGGTGCTTAAAATACGAGGTCACTCAGGAAGTGGACCGACAACGTCTGGGAAGTAACCGGACTCAATCGAGAGTTGTTTCCAAGTGAGGCTCAAGACCGGAATGGTTGGAGAATGTAGGCATATGAAAAAAATCATACTAAATCACGTTGAATAGTTGTCATTATTCTATTTCCAAGAAATCTTTTCTCTCTGCACTAGACGGCTTCTGTTTATCTCTGTTGGGTCTTTAAAATTAAATTAAAATTAAGGTGAAGGGGTTATCCTCTTTTTTAATTGGTCTTAAGCAACCACTTTGTCTGTCTGGCAAGTTTCAGATCGTCCTCTTCCTCTTTTGCCTGCTCCTTTTGGTTCTGAAATGTGATCGAAATACTCTAGTTCCCGTTTCTTGATTGTATTTTATTAATATTCTTTGCTTTTGTATTCTATTCAACACATTTTCATTTAATATTAAATCTTCTCATGACATTCTCAACATTCTCACGTATGCCCATAATTCAAAAGCATCACTTTTTATAACCATACGTTTCATTGAGGTCAAAGTTTGATTATATTACAATAAGGTTGTTCACACATAATATTTCAATGTTTTTTCCCCTCGTAATCAATTATATACCTTTGTTACACAACACATTCCTTAACTTACTGAACACCAGTCTTAAAATCGATATTGTTTTTATAACGTCCTTTTCACTTTTCCCACTTTCAAGTTAGTAACTGGCAGGGAATACAATGCCTCAGGCTAGAACAAAGTTCAAACTGATACAATGATTTTTAAAAGTGAAACTTAGACAATGATCAAACAAAAAAAGGGTTCTTTTATGGATTTCCCTAACGATGGCCAATAGTTTTATAGGTTAACGTTCGAAAATGTTAAATTATGTGCGTGAGAAAGAGAATTTCGAAGTTAAAATAAATTGGATTTTTAAAAATTAAATAGTTTCACGTTAATTTTTTAATGGCATGGAAGTTAATTTCATAATGGAGGGCAGTGTATAAATGAGAGCAGCTAGTCAATAAAAGCAAAGTGTCAATGAAAGCAGCATGTAAATGAAGGCATCATTGAATTGGTCCTTTCACCGTCTTTCGTCACTAGGCGGCAAATGACCAAAGATTGGGTATGGACGAAAGTGGCTTCAATAAAAAAATACGGAAGGCATTGCTGTCATTCACCTTAGGTACTATTTGTTGAATATCAAATATCGAGTATCACATGCGCAGACATACCGTTACCTTAAAAAACAATCTCAGTCGTGAGCAACTGAGTAGCTGAACTTGCAGCGCCTTGAAATGTGTAAGTGGAAATTTTTTGTTATTACTAAATATTCAGCCTCCCTGTGTTTGTATGGCTTCCAGTCTTACTTAGGGACCATTTCTTTGCTTTACCATTTTTCAATTGCTAATCAATGTGATAATTTTCAAGTGAAAAGATACTTTACGAATTCCACTGGCGATTCCTTTAGAAGATTAGTGGCTGTATTTTCACTAAAGGAGGACATTTCATAGTTCAAGTTTCTCTCTGTGAAAAAAAAAGAGAAAGCAAAAACTGACTAAAATTAAAACACCATAAAATAGAGGCAAGTAAAAAACAACTGCAAAGCACGTTATTTTTTCACTTTCTTCCTGTATGTAATTTGAATAATATCCTCCAAATAAATTCAACAATTCATTTAAATAGGGTAAAGGGTGGCTGGAAGTGATATTAGACTTATCAGCAGTACAGCATTTACGTTCTTCTGAAAATTGTAAATAAATATCAGTATAAACGATGTTGTCAGAAAATTAGTTAATATTGTGTAACTATTATTGTGTAATCTATTTCATCTATTTCATCTCTGATATTGCATTAGGAGCATTGAAATCTTATGTTAGTTTATATTACAGATCTCCTTTAAGTATTGCTTAGCGACAACAAAATGGGTTTTAACTATTTTATACAATTGATCATTTCAAGCCAGTCTATAGTGTTTGGTCATAATATGCAAACGAATCCCAAACGAGTGATATTGATGATGAATTAAATCCATTACATATGGCAAACAACGTCAAAAGGAATTTAAAACTTTTTACCAGTTGATACACTAGTGTTTGCTTTGATGTTACTGGGCATGCGAGTAAAACTATTATGTAAAATTCAAAAAATATATATTTTTCTACTTCAGCAAGACTGTGGAATTCCCCCCACGTTTTTGAGGACACTACCTTTGATGGCAATGACATCAGCATGCGCTTTGCCAAAGCTGGTTGTCTTAAGTAATACCCTCTTTTAGAGATTAAAAGCAAATATTTATTAAGGTTGATACACATATGAAAGGATTTCCTGTTATTTTAAACTTTAATTGGATAGACTGTTTAGAAACTAAACTATTATTCTGTAATACATATGATTTTGATCGTTAGTTACACTGTTCTTAAGAGTGTTGGGAGTAAGATTATAAGAGTGATTTGTAGTCACACTATTTCAAATTATATGAATATTAACGACTTTGAATAACACGCTTTATCTTTCCACCAAACCAGATGCAGTTGAATCTTAGAAACTGAACAAATAAAAATGCAAAGGAAAACGTAGTGGTCCCGTGACAAAATTGTTTAACAGAGTCAAAGATACCTTGAAGTCAAAGTCAGAGATTATTGAGAAAAGGAAGACCAATGCGGTTTAAAATGTATTTGAGGGGTAAAGCAGATGTGATGTCTTGACACATACTTTGATATCGATGTTTAAAAATTTAAGAGCCTTTTCCCTTAAAGAGATATTTTCGGCTGGACAATCGGCTATTTAGAATACAATTTTTAAAAATCAGTCACAATCTAAAATGATACAGTTTTTGGAAGCTACAGTTCCCAATCTTCCTTAATTAGCTTTAAATACTTTAAATATTTAACTTAATTTTTAATCCAAACATACAGTATCACAAAACATGTACCACGACTACATGAAATTGAAAATTTATTGAAGGCAGGGGAATGGGACTTCAAACAAACGCAGAATCACATTCCTATAAAAAAAAAGCCCTATTACACAGAGGTATAAGAAAATAGCTTGTCATTTTAAACATGTGTGTATGAATAAATAACTTTCATGCAATTAAAGGATTGCTCATGCATTACTCTTTTAGTAAAAATAACAAAAAACAATGCAGTTCATTGCTGTCTGCCGTAATTGTAAATGCCATTCGTTTCTGGAAAATGTAATGTGAAGTAATAGGCTGGTATTCCCCTGGGTTACTTCTAGAAGTTTCACAAAAACCTTGAAGGGTTGTTAAATAACTTTTCCTAAAGTGATTTCTTTGTTAAATTAGAAATTTATGCACAGCGTGCAAATCGTCAGTTGAAAGAGATTTCAACTTTATCATTTTCAATAGCAAACAGTATTTGTTGTGGCTTTTTCAAAAACTGTCTAAATGGGAAATCTATCTGATAAATAAAAAAAGAGATACGGGCACCTAGTAACTATCAGTCTTGAACCAAAAAAAAGGAGGGAATTTATTCACACAAAATCCTTTTTATCCTCTTACAGATATCAACCTATAATTTTGAATAAAGGTACCGCCCATTTAGGGCACGGGTATTTAGTATTTAACTACATCTTTGATGTAGTGAGTGACTCATACATATGCCAACCACATTAAACTACTTTAAATCAGCCATGAGGCTCTTTTTGTGGTTCACGCCACAGTGATCACTATCCCTGAGAGCGTTTGCGATTGTGGGTGGAAAACTGGGCATGATTCATTTTTATACCTCGAGATACTGCTTTTGGTTATCCAAAGGCTCAAATAATATGCCTCGTATGTTAACAATTGCACACAAAAGTTCATTAACCTACTCCTATAAAGCTAAGTAGCGAACGAAAAACTAATACCCGATTTATGAAAAATCGCATGGCAACAACAAAATTACCTTTTTAATTGCTAAAGTAAATTAGTATTACAATTGTTGATAAATGCATAACCTGTCACATCGCATTCACTGCAGCCTTAATTTTGAAAAAATTAGCTATTTGCACCCTTGATTTTCGCGCCACTCACAGAGCCAGCATAATTTGTGGGGGTTGTGAGGGGTCTCCCCTCATCTTGGTCTCCCTTTCCGTATATACATCTGTAAGTGACATCCATATATATGTACAGGAGGGGTACAAAAAGCACGCCATTTCAGCAGAGAAAAGGTATCAATAACAGTTACCAAATCTTTGGAGGGTTTAAGGAGGAATTAAAGATGAGTTGTCCTTCGAAACTTTGTCCATTATATTTGTTCTGATTCTCAGCTTTTGGCTAAAATAAAGTATAAGCCCTTCCCTCTCCTTACTGGAGCCTTAAGTTTTGTGTCCTTGACTGCATGACAGAATAGTCGAGCCTGTTTGGACCATAATTTTTGGCCAACCACGAGGAAAAAGTCCAGACGTGGGGCCTCGGAAAGCGATTCCTATATCTTGGTATCCATGGTGTATTGCGAGCTTTCTATCCATCTAAGCTGCCTCCTTTGAAAGGCGATATAGTCGCGAAAGTGCAACTAATGACTTACTTTTGCAGCCCTCCTCTCAAGCTGTGGAGCATAGGGCCACCGCCAGAGCTCGCCACTGTTGTCTGGTTACAACACATCCCAGGAACACGTCCACCCCTGCTGCTTTATCTCAATCTCCGTGGTCCTCCTTTTCATCCGCCCCTTGGAGTCCAGCGGAAAGCAACTTTTGGTAGAGACGTTGGTGGCCCGCCAAGAAAATGCTCGATCTACTTCATTGTCGCCCTCGAACTCCACAAGTGAAGTGCTTAGTGTTGATCTTTTTGTGTAGCTTTTGATTTGAGTTGGCCTTTAGCAAGATATTTTCAGGCGCCATCTGGTCTTTAAAATTTCCAGTTTGTGACTCATGACTTTTATCATCTTTCAAGCCTCAGCACAGTATAGGAGTATACTGAGCAAACCACTTTTGAAGAGTGACTTGTTTCCAAGCAGGCTTTTTTGATCCCCAGACTGTCTTACGAGTTGCAAAGACTATGGTTGTTTTTAAGATGCACTGCCTGATCTCCTCTTTATTGTCTTCATACTTGGTCATCTTGAAGGCCAGGTAGGTGAAGCAGTTCACCTTCTCAAGCTCCTTTCGGTTCGCAGTCATGGCTGTGTTTGTTTCTTTATTCATCTGCAAATGTATGGGGTTTTTTTAGCTCCTTTTTTTCCCAAACTGTTCTGCTGCGTCCGCCATTGCACTGGTCTTTCCCCTGCATGTCTTGTCGGTTGGCTAGCAGATCAATATCAACAGCAAAGTCATGATCCTCAATGCAACTGGCAAAAGCTCGACGCAGAACCCTTCCCCCTGTTTTAACAATTGTCTTCATAATCCAGTTCATGCTCAGGAAGGGTGAAAGAATGCAGTTCTGTTTCAGTCCAGTGTTGATTTCAAAAGGGTAAAAAAATGCTATTGTGGATCACCCGCGTAGAAAGGCACAGTACAACATCTTCACTGTGTTGAAAACATTCGGCGAAACTTCGTAGGGCCGGAGTATCTTTCAAATCAACTCTCTGTGGATACCATCGAATGCCTGTTCCGTATCCACAAAGTTGGCATAACGTTTCGCAATTCATTCATTGCTCTGTTTCAGCATCTATCACAGTGTAAAATGTGATCGGAACAAGCAGATATGGGAGGAGAAGACAGGATTTTGCATGGTGAAATCCTGTCTTCTCCTCGCATATCTTATTGTTCAAAACTTTCGACAATCGTTGTGGGCAATTTTGCTGAATAGTTTGGAGGTGGAAGACAGAAAAGCAATAGGGCACCAGATGCTGCAGTGCAAAAGTTTTACCCTCCTTGAAAGATTCACTGTGAGTCCTGTCTTCCAGCCTTCTGGTGCTGACTCACTGCGCCAGATTTTCTGGTGCGTCTGGGTCAGAAACATTCGCGTCTACTGCTCCTTTGCTTTGTGTTATCTTTCCGTCTATACCCGCTGCCTTCCCGTTCTTCAATGTTTTTAGAGCCAGCTTGACCTCTTTTATTGTAGGGGTCTAAGTAATGATATCCAGGCCTAAGTTCATCTTTCTCTTGCGCTCCTGTACCCTCTCTGAGTTTGTGCTCTGGATCTTCTGCTTCACCCCCTTCCTCTAGTCTATTAGCTTGCCCTGTGTCTGCCTGTATCCACCCTTGCCTTTTCTTTTTCCTAAAACCGTGCACATATTTTCCGCATCCTTTGAGCACTTGCCGATGTCAGTTTCTTGTTTCTTTTTCTTTCTTCAAGCTTTTTGTAACGGTTTCTGACATCTCGACTGAAAGCTTTCCTCTTTGCGTAACTGGTGATGGAGAGAGGGGTACAAGAAAACAAGACCGTACAACAAAGTTAAGGTCATATGACTCATAGGGCAAGTTATGTAAACATTTTTAAAAAGCCAATTATTTAATTGGGATTAGAATTGAATTCCATTTTAGGTTTACTTTACTATTGACTTTATGTTAGTTTACTCAGATAAATTATCTCAAATATAGGGGAACGAAGTAACCACTAATAGAAATCTTATTGTTTCCTTGGTATTCAAATGGATTTTCCTGGGACTCTGATGAACAGTTGACACATGTAACGAAAACATTTTTGTGACGGAGTAACAGAAAACTGAAATCTGCCACCCTTCGATAAAGTATATGCCACGCAGTTTCATCTTGACTCCTTGATAACACCTGTAGCAACTGAGTACCTGTCTCCCTGCATTGATCTACTGGCATTATGTTCAACAGTTGTTGCTTGGCAGAAGGTGTGTTTCTGACCAATTTATCAAAATTATTCCAATTTTGCAATTATGTTGGATTTTATGGCGGGTACTTGACTTATATTTAAGTTACATTTCAAAAAACGATAAAGTACTCACGTCTGGTAAAAAAAAACCACATAAAAATTTACATTGGGTAGTAAATTAAGCTTGTTCAAAAATGAGGTAAACTTATCTGTGGTCGGTCTAAAATAGTAGACATATTGCTATCTGGCTGCTGTAAGCGAAAGGAATAGCTGTGTTATCTTGAACATTTAAATGATCCTGTATTGCTTTTCAATTTAGTAATCTCATTCACCAAATGCTAACTTCATTTTAGGATTCCCATTGAATTAATAACCCGCTATGTAGTAATATTGCCATTGTACCATAACATGGTATGATGAAATGATCTTGATCAAATGATCACAAGATTAATTGACTTGTTTCCAAACATGTCATTGTCCGCTTATAAGAAGCTGTGCATAAAGATATCTTTTGTGGACATGACTCATCTGTGATAGATAAATTATTAAAACATACATTGTACAATGCAACACGCTGATGAATATATGTACCATGATCACAGCCTACCGTAGTGAAATAATAGTCTTCCACCAAGGGTTCGGATTAGGATGAGAAGGGCTCGAAAAGAACAAAACCCTCGGTCAACTAAGCAAACATCATCCTATATTAAACCAAAGCTCGACAATAAAGACATACTACCAGTTTTGGTCCATAAATTTGAAAAAGCCAACGGTCTAGAACCTATGATCAATGACAAAAGGAACAGAGGCAGTCAGTCCAAAACGTGGATAGATAGTGTATGCGAATGGTCATATTGCAACCTATCTATTTCTATGCTACCATACGTCATCAGAATAAAAGGATGCTGCAGACGAGTACTGGATGACAAGATAACGATAGTACCATTTACAAAAATGCTGTAACTGCTTTTCAATTGGTAGATATATTTGTAAGTTTGGTGTTCACTCTTTACAACTACAACCACCTTAGTCTTTTGGTAAGATCTTCAAATCATGATCACCGTAAATGGGAAGTCTATGGGAATTCAATATAGAGACGCATACAATATGTAGAAGCGTAACCTGTAAAGTCGTTTAAGTAGTAACAGTAACGCTGTATTTCTTAATATATGGTCCAAATACACCCCCGTAAGCCATTTAACATAACATACGTTATAAAGCCTTGATACTTCCAGAGTTTCTTTTAAGTCTAAAACCTATTTTCAGCAATCGAACTCCTTTAATTTGATGATTTTCTTCGTTCGTTGCAAGTCTTAGAAGTAG
This sequence comes from Morbakka virulenta, assembly GCA_003991215.1. Lineage (NCBI taxonomy): Eukaryota > Metazoa > Cnidaria > Cubozoa > Carybdeida > Carukiidae > Morbakka > Morbakka virulenta. Next base: position 856,238 of record RDPX01000095.1, on the reverse strand, counting down.
CATTTGGAAAAATGTGTCACAATGCGAATATTTAATGGCGTTTATTTGCAAAACAAGTCACTGAGAATGGAAAATCAAATCAAGTTTATACATTTAGAAACCTCTTATGGCGGAAATCCGATTAGCCCTCAGAAACCACCAAAATACATGTTACTGTTCTTACGTTTATCTAACGAAATACGATTTTAATTTTAACACTACGGAAGATATTGAATCAACGTGTTGGCTCTGATAGGAGAGGTGAAAAAAATTAGATTTGGGGCGAAAATAACACATTTTCTAATAAGTGGTGGCCTTTGTATTCCACGGAATAAGACTCTCTAACACTCAGTAAGTCTCTATTTGTAAGGGTTAGTATACCCAATAACTGTTTGTAGTTCCTGTTTTTATGCATAGCATACACTCGCTTTAAGGTACAAGTGAGGTCGACCGATTGTACGAGTATGTTCTTAGCTTTTGTGCTGTACATTAACTATCTTTGATACAGTCACACAATACCAAAAAGGAATATTTTACAGAGCTATGAGTAAATAAATGAAAATGTAAAAATAATAGAGATATTAAAATACGCATACACATACCAAAGTCTAAAAATTAGAGAATTTATCAACCTTGAATGACGATAAAAACCCCACTCACTTTCTGCTTGCTCAAACCCTGGAAAGTGAACTGGCTGAATGTAATTGACTAGTTCCGACAGCTCGACTTCAGCCTCCACTTCGGGGTCTTCATCGGTGTCCTACAAAATGTAATAATATGTCTGTCTGTGTACTGGTAACCATTAAGAAAATACATTTAACACCAACACAACAGTAACACGCTTAAGGAGAGAGGTGCTAAGAGAGGCCTGTTTGTAAAGAGAGTCCGGCATTACAGGGTTCAAATACCAGGGTAGATAGTAGGCTAAATGTAATAGTCGAAAAAGCCGCTAAAGATTTGCGTAAAAGGGCCGAGAGATGCAGATGATCCTTGACGTTTGGGCGTTCCCAACAAAACTTGAGTGGAAAATTATTTCGTGTGGTAACTAAACTGAACATTAATAAGGGCTAAAAAAATACATGGTGATTTATTTAAACGTTATAAGAAGCGGAGTCTGAGAAATATTTCAGCGAAGCACTAGTATTACTAAAAGCTTATAATTCAAAATGTTCTTAAAGTTCTTAGGATCTGCCCTTTGTGTTTTTAATTTTTCATACGAATTTCATGTCCTCCACTTCAAGTAAATACTATCAGGCAAGTCATCAGACATCGTGACCGGTATTTGGGAAAATGTATTTAATGACCTATGTGCTACAATTTTAAACTCTTAGGTTCTCCTTCTGCAAAATTCAAAACCTACAGCATTTTTAAATGTTATATATTTAATAACCCAGAGACTCGTTACGGGCAATGTCCCTTTACATAAAATACTTTTCCCACAACAAAGGAAATTTCTAATAAGTAATACCATACGTTATCTTTTATCCTATCCAGAGTGTGTTTTAAAAATCTGAATTATGTATTTATCGTCGTTTTAACAAATCTTGAAAAATATGTGTGCATTGGATAGACTTCGAAACAGACCCTGCGGCTTTTATGCTTATATACCTTACAATCTGAGCTACCTACACCTAGTTTTCAACCAGATCATTTTGCAACTCTATTATTAAGAAATAAATTTCAAAAATATAGATTGTGACGATTTGCAATTGCAGAAAAATGAAAAATATGTGTAAACCGAGCTGGTTTTAAACCAATACTTGCAGCTTTTATGACCATTCGCCACCACCACTTGAGCTATTCACTGTACTTCGTAAGCAGGTCATTTTGCAAACAAATTTTTCACTTAAACAAGCCATTTTAGGCTCCTATCATTGTGTATCTCATAAAAATATACGAAACATGGGCTGAACCACCAAGGGAATAACAGCCTCCCGCCCAGGGAAGATAAATCTGATCCCAAAAACAAAACGGAGGACAATATTAAATTTTACCTTCAAATTTTGACTTTAAAACTTTCCATCATCAAAATCAAGTTATCATAATGGGTCGTGGTTATACTTTGGGGCTCCCCCTCTTTTCAGTTAGTGCCATAAACCATTTTAGTCACTACGTTCCCTTATCTCTGAAAATAAAGTGGCTGACGTTATCTCCAAATTTCACTGTGATAGCTCACATTGAGCTGTTTTAACGTACAAAACATGTTTACCAGCTAATTTATATAAAAAAAACCCTTGGCGGATTACAACAAAAACGAGGGAAAATTTTATTGCTCTTAAATGTGGAATCACGTGCAATATTAACACCAAATTTTGTACAATTTTTCTTCTCAATAAGTTAAATAATTGGCAGAAAAATCAGCTTTTTCCTAGATGGTAGGTTACAACCCCCATTAAACTACATACTAAATTATCCTGGTCTTCAGGTGCTGTGTATAACTTTTTGATTAGTTTTCTTCGCAGTCCAAGGGGTTCGAAAATTCTCTTTTAGAATCAAATTTGGAAACCCTTTTAAAATTCACAGGTCTTGCTCGCGGATAATACCTGCGGGGGAAAGATTGGTTTTCTTGTTGTTTGCACTTCTTCACATCTTTTCCTGGAACGAGAATGCAGTTAGTCTGAAACAATCACGTTCTGGAGCACGTGACCACACATCAAGGCTAAAACCACTCGAGGATGAGGGTTAATGAGATGGATAGACTGACAGGTGGATGATGACAAGTATTGAGAAACGGATGAAAATATAAATAAATGAATAAAGTTTGATGACTTATAAGGAAAGTTTTGACAAGTGTTTATTGACATTTGATTTGAAGATGTCCATGTTGTAGTCCTCAGGGAAGAAATCTTGTGGCAAAGTGTTCCACAGATTGGAGGTTCTTGGGAAAAAAACTCTTTCCATTGAAATTCCGTTTGATGTTGGGCACATGGAGGAAGGAAGGAAAATTCTTTGCAGTAGTGGTAGCAAGACGCGCTCTTGCTGTAAAATTTTTACGAGGAGGAACTAGGGATTGAAGCTCAGTCGAGCACTTACCATGGAAATACCAATAGAATACAGAAAGAATAGAAATGTCTCTTCTGTGAGAAAGGGAATGTAGAGAACTGAACAGACAATCTCCAACAAGATTGCGAAGCCGATTTTGAACTCTGTCAAGGCAAGAAAGAGTGCTCTGGACAGCACCTCACCAGATGTGGCAGCAGTACTCCATCTTAGGGCGTATCTGACTTTTGTACAGGTAGAAGTTTGCATCAGTTAATTTGATTTAATTCCTTCGTCGGTATTACTCGATATTTGGATTACCTTCCCTTTTTCACAAAAAATAGCGATCAAAACAATCAAATGTGTCTTGCTGTAACCAACAAATAGAAACAGAGCATCGGTAGGTATTAATTACGTTATTCCACTGACGTCATTTTCCCCTTATGTCACCTTGCACTATTACTTGCTTTTCTACGTGTTCTCTTTCAAAGAATGGCTCATATAAACCCTATTCCTTCTTACCCAAATAAAAATGTAGAGCCAAATTTGCTATGAATTTCGCCTAGTTTTTTTCAATTTGGCCAGATAAATTTCCCTCCAACATCAGCCAATGAGAGGTCCATAAATTTACAAATTATATAACCAAAAAAAGAAGGCTATAAAATAATTTCTGCAGGAAGATCTCACACATATTCTCTGTATTTTCCTTAAACAACGCAGTGAAACTGTGAAAGAAAGATGAAAAAAACAAACCTCCTTGATCTCTTTCATCGTTAATATATCTTTATCTTCTTTTGCAATATTTTCTTCAGCGTCATTTACCTCAAAATCCTCGATCACATTGTTGTCATTGGCGTCTGTAGTTTCTGGTGAGGTCGGAACTTGTTCGGAGGCAAGGTTGACTCGCTGTTCTGACTCCGGTAGGGGGGCTAAAACGAGGGGGGAAATTAATAGTTCAAAACGTTATTTTATGCTTATATCAAAAAACAGCACACCACAGCAATTACTGCTTTATATCTTAAAAAATAAAATTTCACTAACCAAAATAATGGCTCTTTCAATTATCATCTGTAAATTTCATCTAACTTTCTGACGATAAACTTGTCATTAAATATAAATAAGTTCTATCATATATACCAAAACAGCAAAAAACTAGTAGAGAGGTTGTTATGGAGTGCAGCGAGCAGACGTTTGGTCAAAATTTTCCGAACTGCAGCGCCTCACGATAGCTGTTTAATTCAAACTGTAAATAATGGTCACAGTGTGCAGAATCTAAAATTCTGAGAATCAGGTATATTAAAAAGGACTAATCAGACGACCAGGCGGGGTTTGGATGCTGAAATTACACAAGCGTGGCAACAGAATATGTTTGATCAAAATTTTTGCAATAGAAAAGATTTCCGTTTAATTCAAACAGCAAAAAATGGTCACAGTGTGTAAAGTGTATTATTGGAGAATCAGGTGTATACGGCATGGTTAAGTAGACCATCTAGGTGGTGTGTGGAAGCTAATATTTTTCACGTGTGGCAACAGAATATCAAACGCTTGAAAGCCAGTCACTCTTGCCACTAACAATCACATATGATGCGCAGGTGCAAGGGACTGAAACATACAAAAGAGCTTTTTTACACAAATAAAACTCCACTATAATGGCAACCCAATGGGTTAACCAGCAGTTGCAACTGAGAATTATGATATCACACTGAAATAAAATAATAGCATAGGAACAAGGGAGAAAGGTATTATTTCATACGGAAAGATCAATTGCCAATCCTGATAAAATTACCCCAAAAAACAATCTAAGGGCAATGATTTCGTTAAAAATTATCACTCGGACTGGTACTGACAACCCTAGAAGTCATCGAGTAAGGGTAACGGTCAGTATCTATTGAAATGATTGAAAATGCAAACTTTTTGTTGCTTTGGTCTGGAAAAATGACGCCCAGACACTTTTATGCCAAAAAACCGTAAGAATTCATCAAAGCATGAGTGTGACTCGAAACACCTATTTTCGAAATGCAACAGTCGCAAAAGTGCTGTTTTTCCTCCAAAAACACGGAACCATGCAAAAAACCCTTCAGTAGTGTGTTATGTCTTATTGGGATGGTAGAACACTATCTAAAGGCACTGATTTCGTTTAAAGTAATTAGCTGGGTACCAAATATCTAATTGCGAAACGCATTATGAAAAATTGCCGTTTTCATCCCCTAACAAGTAACCATTGCACAAAAAAACCAACCATTACAACGCTGTGTGTTGTTTGTATGGTAAGAAAAAATGTCGAGTTAATATCCGCTTTTGCCAATACTTTGTTAGGTTCTCACTTCGGTACTCTATTTCCAAGGGACCTTTATTTTAAACTTCTGAGGCTGCTTTCATCAAATGACGTCGAAATTGAAGCCCCTGAAATCATCTCTATCTCCTACAGCTTTAAAGATACCCAACATATGCCAGATACACCAACAATTTTTAGCTGTCCTTTTTAAATAGTAATACAAGCCATATAGGCCATGGAGACCGTTACTGAGGTGGCTAGAAAAAGTACATTTATTTATCTCCAACATCTTGAAGTACCAGGTTGACGTAAGGTGTGCCTAAGTCTGACTCATGAGGAGGAGGCCCCCTTTTGCCTTGGCTGGCAACTGTCCTGGAGATGGTATCTCGAAAAAAAACACCGGTGGTAATTCCACCTCATCACAATCCTTCTTTTGTGAGGGCAGTGTGGGGCACATATGTCTGCTGTTGTTCCTTTTAATGCCAACTCCATCACCAAGGGCTCAGTTAGTCGGTATACTCATGGTCTGCGTCAGTTAAAGTGATGGTTATCTATTTTTATTTTCAAGACATTTTTAATCAAACGAATGGCACCAGTAGCCCGGCTACGGAGCCTGGACTGACTCTTTATCCGAGAGTGTAAACGTTCTCTACACAGGCCAGGAAAAGCATGTTATCTTCAAAAAATACTTACTCCTTTGCCTTCAGTAATGTCGGAGGCCTTGGTTCAAATTTTTCTTCGGTGAAAGCTTTCCTTTATTCTGGCTCCCCCCATATTCTTACCCTTTGTTAGACTACTACGATAGGACTATACAAACTTATTTTCATGTACTTGTTATTTACGCTCGACAGAATCTTTCAACTGTTAGTGCACAAGAATATGCATCTCAAAATAACCCTTTCATCCGTTTCAGATTTTCTCTTCATTTTTTCATCTCATTATCTTTTAGAACCATTCCACAAATACACAAAATATCGTGCGTATTCCGTATAATACCGTTAAACATTTTTTGTTCTGGACAGATCAATAAAAATCCTTATTTGAGGAAGCAAAATTTTCGTTTTCGACAAAGGATTACATTATGACAAATTTGACTCACCCTTTGCAGCTCTTTTTTTATTCTTAATTAAAATTTTCCTTTTCAGTGCTTTTGGACTTGGCAAAGGCTTTCCTGGGTCAAGCTAATACAAAATAACAAAAAAAATCAAATAACTTTCATATCGAACTTTACAGGTTTCTTTCGTACGTATAAAAAAAATACAAGTTCAATTTGCCCCCATTGAAATTACCCTAATATATGGGGTATGCCATTTCACCACACCATACCCCAAAACATGGGTACTCTATCAAAGTACTTTTTAAACTGCGCTTTATTTTTGAAGGTTGCAAATCAGGTTTGCGTTCTTTCTTTGAGCTATCCAAGAATACATAAAAGTACTGACGATAACTATATTGTAAGGGGAAATGGTCATTTTTAAAGAGGGAGCAATACTTACTGTGATTATTTTAATTTGAATATCTTAACTCTTGTCCACTTTGGAAGAAAACTTTAAAATAATGCCCGGTATGCATACTTCATGGTACCAACGTGAATTAAGCGTAGGCGAACCAGTGATTCGTTAAAGTGCGCAGCCATTGTTCTCCGTCTCGGGCGGCAACCCGCAGCTCTCTGACGGTCTTGAAATGATGTTGAAAGTTCTGCAGATACGTTTTCCTCCGTATACCATGAGCACGCTTTCCTTCCATTCGGCCACTGAGGCAAAGGTCTTCTACCTTCTGTTTTCTGATGTCATGGCCAAGAAATTTCAACTGACATGGCTCGATCACCTTAAGTAATTCTTTTCCTTATCCAGCATGGTACAGGACTTCGATGTTTGTTACTCTGTCAACATAGGGCATTCGGAGCACGCGGCGGTAAAACCACATCTCTGCGACTTCTATGTTTCTCCGTGTTTCTGCATTGAGTGAACTGCATGATTTACTTTATTTTAATGATACCTATACGTGCCTCGATACTACAGCATGTCTACTGCTGTGTACCGGGACCTTTTTGAATTTGACTCGAGACCCAAATATTTGTGATTCCCGAGTCAAATTCTTAAGTTAAGAAAAAAAACCAGACACACACTAAAAGTACTACTCAAATGATATCTAAATCCAACGTAATATTTGGCCGATTTCTCAACAGTGTCCATGCAGTTATTAGCCTACTCAAGAAGCATGTCTTGTGCACTAAAACAATCTGTCTAGCCAAAGGCAAGCACCAGTTGCAATAAAAGTTACAATGTTTAGTTTTAACTCCAAAAAATCCTTACAAAGTGTAAAAAGGCCTTGCAAAAGATTGGGAAAAAACTCCCAGTACAAACACAGATAAAACCTCTAAAATTAAGATAAATAAGTTAAATAAGTAAAATAAATAGTATATAAACCATTTATTATTTAAATAATTGTCACTAACTCGATTAACATGAATGCACCAATATTAGTTTTATCAGCAAAACTGAAAAAAAATGCAGTGCTTTCTCACTGCTAGGGGGTAGGGGTAAAATCCACCAATACAATTTTTGGCCCATGTATTGGGTAATTACTCGCACATATAATACATATTTTCTAAAAATTACTACAAAATACAATGTCAAAGAAGTACAAATTTAACTCACTACATTGGCTTCATTAAAATTATTGTCTAAAAATAACATTTTTAGATATGGCCAAATTTGTAAATTACTTATATTTACTTGTACTAATTCGGAACAATTTGCGCTTTCCTACAGGGTGTGGAGAGCGAATTTCAGGGAGGCTGGAAACTTAGTATCTGCAGCCAACCCCCTTTCCAAAAAAACGAAAAAGCGCTTTTTGTTTCAGTTTACATTAGGCAAAGCAAGATAACATTTGTATTACTTTTTTATCAAGTATTACTTATGAATTATTTTACGGTATGAATACTTGGGCCCATCCAGTTCGCTGGCAGCTAAACTGTTTTCTAATTTCTTCAAGACCTTTTACTTTGTTTTCTTTTGTTCGTTTTTGCTTTTTTCAGTGCATTGCGGATGGCACCACAAACACAACCCGGAGGCAAACATAGTGGAGGCCACTCTGATCTTAAGTATAAGGAAGCACCTACCGGGTATTCATCGATGGCTTTATTTAACAGCATATCACCAAAGATTGTCACACAGTAAGACGCCATTTTTAACTGTTGCTTTGGGCTAAAAGAAAGTCACAGAATAGAATGATCATGAATCAAACAAAATCATTGTACACCAAAATTTTAGATAGCCAATTCAATATATTTTATCCTTTTTCGTGCTAGAGGTCTAGATAGGTACCTCACCAGAGAGGGTACTCTTTTCGTCGGAAGTCTTCTTCTTGCCAGTTTTCCGTAGAAAAATGAAGGGATGCCATAAGCCGTCCAACCCCATGAAATAGGAAGCGTAAACGATAAACAGAGAAGTATCTAAAGCAGCTTGAACTGAGGTTCAATGGGGTTGGTTTTTGCTGTTTTTGCCGTATTGGAACAATGCTGCCAAACAACAATCAAGAGAATCGGGAAGGCAATAGGAAGCCAAAAATCGAGAAAAGAAGAAAGAATGAAAAAGAGAAAGCAAGCAAGAAAGAAAGAATGAAAGAAAGAAAAAAAGAAAGAAAGGAAGAAAGAAAGAAAGGAAGGAAGAAAGAACGAAAGAAAGAAAAAAAGGAAGAAAAAAGTAAATAAGGGAAGAAGTAAAGAAAGCAAGTACGAAACAGTACATTTTCAGGGGGAAAACTTACAAAGACTACGAAGGGAAAATAAAAAGACCCACACGCTACAATAAACGATACAAGCGTACGATTCCTGCTTTTTTTCACTTACAAAAAATTCTATGTCCGTTGGATATCAAAATGTCAACTGGCACTGTACATCCAGGTCAGCTTGATATAAAAACAAGTCAAAATTTAGGATTTGCAGTTCTGTCTCTCGACGCAGCAAAATATACATAAGCTTTAAAGTACAACCTTTAATATTATGCATTTCAATCTCTAACAAAACGTGCTAGAGAAAAATGGGTCTTGTGAATGTTTAAAACGCAACTTAAAAAATATGACTTGTGCAACGTGACTTAAATACAATTATATGTTGTAGCCTACATTTTTATGTTTTTGAAATATGCATTGGAAAGTGAGAAACTCTTTGCGGAATAAAAGTTCGAAAGTCGTTCGGCGCGCCCGCTACATTTATACATAGTTTTCTTACCAACATTTGAAGGGTGGGTGATCAGGCACTTACCAATTTCTTTCTTTGAAAAACTGCCCTGTTCTTTTACCTTGCATAGCAAAAATGGCTAGTCTGGCAAGAACTTCCTGACAGTCAAAAACTTTAGGTGCTGTAGTTCATTGAACAAAGAATCGTAGTCCATTGGTCCTAGAAATCTCATTTTCAGGAAAAAAAAAGAAGAAAGGTCTCTGGGGAATTTCGATGCCAGATGCACTACAGATTCTTAAATCTGGGGTGCAGATAATGGTATTTAGCATTCTCGGTTTTCTATTCCAACGAAGATCACGACAATATGGCTCAATTAATATTAGACTGTACGTGCATATACATATTAAATCAATTGTCTATTGATGCCAAATCCCTAGTCGACACCTGTGTCCAATACTGTAGTTTGAAACCCTGATCGTTTCTGGCGCATTGGTCCAGGTCCGTTAATGAACTGGTCGCAGCTCTATGGTTTACATCTCTCAGTTGGTTGGGACATAACATCAATATGACTTGCTTTGAATCACATACTGACCGGAAGTGTACGTACATACCTCAGCAATTAAAATTTGATTGGAATCAATTTAGATTGAACGCAAAACGAAACCGCCCATGCCCTTTATCTTTATTACTTTAAAAGTGGTTTCGACTTCAACGATGAAAACTAGAAAATCAGCTGTTGTATCAGCCATTCTGATCGAAATAAAACATACTTTTACAGAGGAAATTATCGCTCCAAACACTAATCCTTCAGGGTGACAACAATGCTCTAAAACGCGGGGATTACAAAATATTGAAACTCCTGCCGCAGATGCCACAAATGGTTTATGAGTTCTCGGCAATGTCATTAGTCGTCAAGTTGATATCGCTGGTTTGGTATTTAGACACGTGTCATCGGACCGCATTAGAAATGGCACTTAAATTTTTCAGCAAATACAGGACCTATTTCACACAAGGTCTATCTGGCGTTGCAATGGCTGTAAACTGTGTTGACAAAAAAGTAGTTTGGATGGTAGACGGTGAGGTATCTGTACAGCTACGCACAATCTAAAGTCTGCATAACTTATACTTACTTGCATTTATTGCATTAAACCAAATTCTTGGTTGTTGCTGGCAATAGATGGAGTGGTGTCCCTGATGAACGCTCTCCATTGTGTTCTGTCCAACGCCATTCCGTGGGCTGCTGCTAGTGGGTCTCTGTATAACCTCCTGCACATCCTTTAAAACCAAGTTTTTCCAACTCACAGTAGGTGGATTTTGTGGGCACCTCCAATATGGTGGTCGAACAGAGACGTATAGTATCTTTGACAAACGTGAAGAGTTCATTCTCCACATATGTCCAAACCAACACAAACGGTATCTTGTGATCAAGATTTCGATAGTGGGCTGGCTTAAACATGTAGCACGGATTTCGGAATTTCTCTTGCGATTTCGTAAAGATAGACCACAGATATCTCTGTGCCATCCCATATGAACGACTTCTAGTTTTCTCAAGTCCTCTCCATAAGGAATCCAAGATTCTGCGCCATACAGGAGTACCGGAATCACTGCACTATTTACCACACGTAACTTTGTTTTGAAAATTATGTCTTCCCTAGCGAAGAGAATTCTACCAAAACAGGACGAAGCTTTCCCGGTGCTATTGACAATTTCACAAGAACTGCTTACTTCGGATACTTTAAATGTAGAACTAAGATAGACAAATTCTTTAACCTGATCAATTTGTTCACCGTTTAACTGTATAGTCTGGCAGGTTTCCAATCACTTTTGTTTTCGAAACATTTATCTTTAAAACAATCATCTTCCCAAAGGAATCCAATCTATTCAGAAACCTCTGTATGTCCTGTTCCTTTTCCCCTAAATAGACAGGGTCGTCCGCATAGCCAAGATCGCTTACAAACGAACTGTCAACATAAAGTAATCCGTTACATGAGGCGCCGTGGTTTAATGGTTAGTGCAGTTGTACCATAACCAAGAGGTTCCGGGATCGATTCCCCGAGCAGGCGGAAACAATTTGGAACTTTACAAAAGAGAAAGCCATTGGTTGGCGTCAGAAAGGGCATCCGGCCAAGAAATTTCTCAATACTAAAACGAAAGTCCCTGTGAATGGTACCGTCTGAGCCCAAGCTACCGGGGATAAATGACGTTAAAACCAAAAAAAAGAACAAATCCTTTACATCCTCTGTTAGCCTTCACCATAATCCAGCCAAGGGTGATGTTAAAAAGTCAGTGTGAAATCACACATTCTTGTTTGACACCAGGTTTTATGGCAAAACATCTTGTCATCTCCCCATAAACACGTACCCAGGTGTAACTGTCTTCATAAAGGGTTTTAAACACCCCTGTAAGTTTCGGCGGTATTCCAAATCCCTTCAGAGCTGCCCATACCGACTGCTGATGAACGGAATCAAAGGCAGCTTCAAAATTTACAAACAAGCATCCAAATATTTGACCGTTTCTGATACGTCTTTCAAAAACCTGCCTGAGAGCAAAGATTTGGTCGGTGCATCAACGTCCTTTTCTAAATCCAGCTTGGTTTTCTCGCAGAGTAGCTTCGCAAAAATCAGATATCCTGCTCCTAATTATCGAAGTTACTAATTTACTGGTGATTGCTAGTTTATACCCCCATAGCTTTCACGGACCTTTCGATCTCCTTTTTTGTGCCAAGACACCAAAATGGAATCCTTCCCATTTTGTGGTACTTTTCATGTTTCCAAACTTTACGAAATAGTATATGTAGTTGCTTTACAAGTGAGAATCCAGCTTGCTTCAATGCTTCAGGAGATATTTCATCAGCCCCCGCTGACTTGCTTTTTTCAGATTGTTGATTGGAATTTCTATTTCCACCTTGGAAGGGCAGTGATCTGGGAGTTGTAATTCTTCACCGTGTCTGCTGTGTAAATGATGTGTACTCTAAGTTGCTTGATTTTTTGGTAAATGTACATCAAGCATTTTAATTGCCTAAAGGTATAAGAGTTAGCTGCTCCGGTAAAATACTCACGTTAGACGATCGTGCAATTAGGAGTAAAAAGCTAGACGATATACTGTGCAAACCACAGAACCTTGAAAGATCTTTGAAATCAACGGGGCAAAAGGTGAATGTAGGCAATACTACAGTGATGTCGTCAAATATTGGAGGTATAGAGTTAAAGCAACACTCTGAAAAGTGACCTTGTGGTCCTCATGGAAATGGTGTTGGGTTAGGTCCAGTCATATATAAAATAATTGAGCTTTATCTAAACTTTATCTGAGCTTTTGGTCAACATAAAAAATTATCTAATCGCAACGATGCACTGTAACTAAATACAAATTTCGTGTGCAAGAAGCTGAAATAATTGTTTGAGTCCAGAGCAGTGGAAACTTTGAAGTAGGGTGGTAAGTCAAGGGTCTGGCGGCCACACTCTTGGGTGGCCAGGTATCAAAGATCCAAAAACTTTCTCTAAACTCATGACTGTCGGGTATGAACTCCACGTCCCAGTACATTGTTTCAATTAGCTGGGCAACTACAAGAGAGGGTGAAGATGACACTGCCTGAGTGGTAAGTGATCCGACGTTGAAAAAAATGAGCATCATCAAATCAAAACTGCCTGGCATAAAGTATCAAAAGCATAACAATAACAATAATGTCCAAATTGACGGCATCATCCGCCCATAATCAAGGCGGGCGAGAAAGATGAATCATTCGTCTATTCATCCATCCATCCACCTATCGATCGATCGATCGATCGATCGTTCCATCTGTCTATCTATCTATCTATCTATCTATCTAACTATCTATCTATTTTAAATTAAATATGTACCCTTCCATTTTACCACTTGTAGCCTGATTTAAACAAGTAATTTCTTTTTATAGCAGAGACAATGTCTCCCTCCTCACAAGTGAATCCATTAAAAACAAACCACGAATCTTAAGGAAATGGGTTTACAAGAAAGAAATTATAACCTTACCTGCAGTGATTTTCAAATGAAAGAATAACCGGGAACTCAGAGGTCTTGAAAGAGCACTCAGCTATTGCTTCGACAACATCCTAAAATATAAGTACGATTCTTAGCAATGGTACCTTGACATGTACGTTTTACATAAAGTAAAACAACTTAATAGTACTCAAAGGTACTGTCACTTCAAACCGTGATACTGGGTTTACAGTAAGCTATATTACCCAATGAAGGTTTCTAACTTCTCAAGAAAATGTACCCACCTCGATAAGCCAACAAAATATCAACCAACTCAGCTTTTTAACTAACGTATCACCAGGCAAACTGATATTCGCTCATCCAATCTCCCAAATTCTTTTGACAGTAGATTGTTATCTAGAACCCAAATCCCTAACTTTCCAATATTATAGACAGTTTTCTGCATTCTGGACTAAGGGCAACCTGCTCTCCCTGACACCCTAAAGCAAAATCACTCCCCTTGCAATATTCACCAAAGTTTACAACCTACAATACGCTTCATTCTTTTCGTTGGAGAACTTGCTTTGGCTTCAATGTTTAGCTAAAAAACAGTTGCTGCTGAGAGGTTTTGTTCACTCCTTCGTTCTCTACAGTTCATATTAAACAACTAAGATCTTCAGTGACTAGTGCACGACTCATTTTTGTATTGTTCGTATTAAACTGCCTTATAGCCATATCAGTACAACTGACAAAGAGTTAAAAACTTAAAAACAGTTTTGTAAAGTAGAACATTTCATGCAACAACTGCCCAGACTTAAACATATATGAATTCATAAAATGTTGAACCCAACTTAAATCAAATAGTGGCAAACTAAAAGGCCACAACAATGAACCTTGTTTATCTTGACTTTACCCATGGTGAATGGATTCCATACATTTACTGATAATTTCAAAAATAAGCTAGCCCTCATAATGAAATGCAAAGCACACTACCCATTGTCCAATAAAACGTTACGGATGTCTAATTTTCACAATCAGCAGTACTCTGTATGTAATCTAAAAGACCAAACATGCTATCAACTGGTCAAAACAACCGTAGTAAACTCTACACTTTTAAAGCCATTCATTAGTTGGCCAATAAAGGCTATTTGTATCCAGTTATATTAACAAGGTAAACAGTCAAAATACGCGTTTTATGTGATCGCTTCCAGCACACAACAGACATTCAAGTCAATGAAGCTCGGAAAGCTATGGAAACCATTGAAAAAATGGACTGTTCACTGCAAGCTTCCCCTACCATAGCGTTCAGGGCAACTTGTGGAAGAAATAACTGTCCATCCCCATATATATCTCCTGCACACACAAATTGTACAACTTCATTCCTTGTAAACATATAACACGATTCCCACAGGCAAAAAAAGACACAAAGAAGCAGGTGTGTAAACCCTATTAAAAATAGTTTACAAAGAGCAAATACTCCCGTGCATACAATATACTGTATTTCAAGTCAAAGTAAGTCTTTTTACTTCTTTCAATCGAAACATGGCTTGAAGCTACTTCAGCACAGCGCGTTACTTGTTAATTGTTGCGGTTTTTTAAATCTTTTTTACTTTTTATTGATTGGTTTCTCCTAACTTAATCTCCCCCCAAAATTACAAACTCTGTCAACAGTCCGCTGTTTATAGGAGTAACAAGGATTAAGTGCAGCACTTCCACGTTTGCGGGTATGGATCGAACCAAAAAGCTCTAGCATAGTAAACTCTTGATCTACCACTCGGACTTTACTTCTTTTAATTTTTTTATTATTCAAACATTAAGAAAAAATTACTATTTAATCATCAAATTATTAACAACCAGGGAAATAGCCTCTTACAACAACAGCACAAAAACACAATATAAATTATCGTGCAAAGATATTGTACTTTTCATCAAAGGTAGCATATTTAGTTTCGCTTGTGGAAATATTCAATAACTAGAACATCTATGATATTTCAAAATAGCTCACAATATCCTGGCTTCTCAAAAGAGTTACGAAGTTGCCTTGGTGTTTATCATCTGGTGCAAAATCTTCGCATTTTAACGTAAAGATTTGTTTGTGGGAATTTACGCCTACCAAACGCTTAGTCATAAACAAGGGGCAATTTGTAAAGCAGTAAGAACTACGTCAGTTCTACTGTGCCTCTGCTGAAGACTTGCCAACAACGAGTGATTACTCTTTCACTAGAATCAGGCGCTGCTAAGTGAAAAAACTGGGTATTAAAACTAGATTTTTTCTGACCAGGTCACTTTCGTTAGGAATCAGTATAACTGTAAAGAAGCAAACCAAATAGTAACATCAGTATGGGTAAATATAGGGCTACTTTTTACAACAATACTTCAGCTCCAACAAATTTAATTAGTTAAGAAATAAAAAAGAGCGGGGAAAAAATTAAACAGCAGAACAGGATATTTTGATTGCTAACAACTCTTCGAGTTTAACATCAAAACATACTAAACTTTAGATATTACAAAGGATTTTTTAAAACTTCTGTTACACACTTAAAAAAGCAAGGTTTTGTTTACAATTTTTTAATTTTTTTATCAATTAAATTAGATAATGCTTCGGCTTTGACGGGGTCTGGAAGTCATTCACGAATCTTTGACTGGAACTGGTACACCTAACTAAAAAAATTTCATCCTTAAGGAAAAGCATTTATAAGATCTGCACATTTGATGATTAAAAGAAGATCTTGTAAGCTTCCCAGGCTTTCGTTCACTACATTAAGCCCGATATTGTAAGCAACGTCAAGCTCGAAACGATCTCAGTCTTAATATACCTACTTCATCATATCAAGGCATGATACCTTATTCCACTATCTTAGCTCTCAAGAAACATTTTGTTATCACTTTCAAAGGTTTGAGAAGAAGAACAAAATTCTAAATTTCATAATAAACTTTTACTATTTTACCACAGGAACCAGTTCCTTCATTTTGCAAAAAAGATGCCTGCATTTTCATAGGAGTTAAATTTCAAAACAAAAACGTGCTCGAACACACAGAATTAACAACGGTTGTCGGACTGACAAGCATGAATTATAATGCATCGCCATTGACAGTGTGGTTGAGTCAAATATCCTGAGCAAGCTTACTCAGGAACATAACGTTGATACTTTCAAGCAAATACTTCGTGTTGACTAACTCGATTTCAATTACTCAGTATCTTTTTCAAAGCCACTGAGTGTTTTGATAACGCTGGCTGAAAAGTGCACCTGGGGCAAAAACGTAAAATAACCTTAAGGAAACGTTAGTGATTGGTGAAAACAAGTGAGGGCTTATTCAAATGTAATTTTAGTGACACTCAACTTAAAGTTTTAGGCAACGGATACAACGGCCTTAGTATTGTATAATATTTCAAAATGCGTAGGCCACAAATAAGGGCCAACGAAAATGCATGTTTTGCGAGTGCTGAAATTCCACGTTTCCTGTAACGTTTTGGCCTTACATAGAACCTATGGAGTTCAACCGCTACAAAACTTTTCTACGCGCTGGCTACAGTGGAGTCCCCTCCCTCTTCTCCGGGCTACAAGACTCCTTCAGTTGAACAATAACAAGATTCAACAAAACAAACGTCGTAAGATTAACAACAAATTTAAATTTGTTCCTGACAAAAACCCAAATAGGTCAGGAGTTTAAGCAAGGCAATTTTGCCAAATCTGGATCACAGATTATCAGGAACGGTCTCCGATTTCTCCTTAAAGCTTGTGTAGCTCACCTTTTCGCGTTTCAATATTTAAGTCAAAAAATGGTAACTAATTCTTGTAAAGAAAATTGTTATCTGTGATGGCTAAAATATTTCCTACGTCGCCTTCGACCAGGGCGTTTCCCAGGACTGTCACTCACGTCATTACAGAAGGAAAAACTACTATCTGCTACCAGTACTTTTACAGCATCACTACTGCCACTTCACTGGCTGAGGGTCATGCTCTCTTCAAAACAAATTGCCCTCTTGTTTCAATCCTTGGAAAAACCTCTTAACTTCTCCAAAGTGAAAAAAATACATCTAATTGAAGCCATTTTTTCCTAAAAGGCAACACTTCTTTTATAAAACAGAATGTTCAAGATTAACTCTTGCTGTAGTTGCAAGTCATCTACAGGCATTAACTCTTAAAGAAGTAAAATACAGACTCTCATTGGATATACTTCGGTTCTTATCCCAAGTGACTGAACCTGCCCTTCTTATCTTACTCTTCCATAGGCAGGCTATTTCAAAAGTGATAAAATATTTTCACTATCATCAAATACCTTGAAAAGGACCTCTGTACATAGTGTCATTCCATGCGTGATAGTGGGCTCTTGCTCTTCTGTTTTACCATCCCAACAATCTAATTCTACACAACGACAACCTGACAGTAACACCTGACGATATATTTCCACGGAGGATTTTCCTGTTAATTGATGACCTATAAAAACAAAATGAAAAAACATCATTCATACTACTACTAATTGAAAAAAATAAGTGCTTGGAACCAATAACAGTGTATTGTAAATAGCAGTCCTTAAGCCGGAAGTACAAAGCATTAAGCACCGGGTATTGAACCCCTTAGCCTTTACATGCTAGTGTGTGTTGTTTGTCTCTGATAAGCTATTGTGGTACCGGTAACATGGAGCAGATCATAAAATTCCACAACAACAAAATCTTGTCGAACAAAAATTAAAACCCATGATAGTGTAATTGTCGAAACAAAAATAAATGTCCAGTTGAAGGAAATTGTCGCAATATTGATACTGTCTACAAATGTGTCGTTTCGTTGGATGATCGGCCAGAAAAAAACTTCTGTATTGGCCTTGCGAGAGATGAGTGGAAAAAAACGATACTGGAACCATGTCAAGTCATTTAATCATAAAAAGATATTGTAAGAAAACGTCATTATCTAAGTACATGTGGCTAAAAATTGACGAAGGTGGCAGTAACCCAAATATTGACTCGTCAACCATGAAATCTGTACCAGTCTACTACCAGAGCATTCTTATTGCAACCCCCACCAACCCCACTGTTTATTAGTTTGTGAGGCAAGGGCACTGTCAAAATCCAAGAAAAATTTACAAAACATTATTTTGTTCAGCCTTCTGGGGTTTTCCTTCTTCGCATATATAAGCCATCATGCAAGACACGTCAGCATGTAAGAATATAAAAGTAAAAGGTATGGGGGCGTAAAAATTACAC
Source organism: Morbakka virulenta (assembly GCA_003991215.1). Lineage (NCBI taxonomy): Eukaryota > Metazoa > Cnidaria > Cubozoa > Carybdeida > Carukiidae > Morbakka > Morbakka virulenta. The sequence continues at coordinate 837,668 of RDPX01000095.1, read as the reverse complement.
TTGAACATTGTTAGTTCCTTTTTATAGAAAATCGTAACATTTTTAATCCTATAAAAACATGTAAGAAAAGTGGTAGTTTATTTTTAAACGATGAAGCTTGTTTTGCAAAAAAATAGGTCGTTTATGAAGTCCTTTCGTTCATTACAGTCCCTCGCTGTAATTTAAGCTATTTTGAACCCCTTCGTTTATTGCAACCTCCTTTCGTTATTTAATTTCTGAGATTTTTCAACTCCTCGTTTATTCGCCCCCCTTTCCCTCCCCACCAACACACACTCCCTATTTCGGACATGGTATTATACAAATATTTTAAAACGATGCCGGTCATACTTGCATGAGAAACTAGAAATCATCACTTATCCAAACCCAATCAATTTCTCAAACAACGAGACAAATTTATTTCTAAAAGGACTATATTTCTAATCATCAATAGATTCTCGCTCCATATTATAGCAGTTCCACAGCTCGATTTTTCCAAATACCATTGGGGGGCCATGCCGTACTGCTTAGCGTAACTGCACAGTAGAGCAAGATGTACCAAGTTTGATTCCCTGAGCGTAAAAAGGTCAAATTTAACAAAAAAATGCTTGACGCCAAGAGGGGGTCCGGCAATTAAACTTCTCATTGTTCAAAAATTACCTGAAGGACATCAACTGAAGAAGAACTGGAAAACTGATGTTAAAGATTGAAAAGAAAGGGTAAGAAAAACAATGAGTTCCAGTTTCTTTAAGTAATAAGAACAAATTTGAACGGGTAAAATTGTGGAAAAAAAACCCAGAAAATAAATTTCAAATAAACTTGCTTTAATAACGAAATGAATTGCTTTTACATATAAAACTGTCTGAGATAAAACAATGAGTCTTTGTAGAGTTCACTTTTATCACATTTGTAAACACCAGACAATTGGCACAGCTGAAAATCACATCAGTTTCATGTAAGTATAAAGCTCAAATATGTCCAATATTCTTGACGGGTACTTTTCGGTTTCATATTACGTATCATTTCTATATAACCACCTGAAATTACCAACAAGTGAATCGCATTTGCAGTTTTCCTTATAATGTTGATATTCTGATCCAACATCGAAAAAACCATCTGTTTCAGCGGGGGTGATATATTATTTAACGAGAAAGAGCACCAATATAAAAGAAATATACTTTACCTTGCTTGTATAAATGACAGTACTCTGATCATTGAAAGCAAGAAAAATCATTTGTCGTATGCTTTTAATAAAGCCATGTCACATTCTTTAGTGGCTTATCTATATTAATATTCTCTGTCGCTTCTTTTGACACGAAAATTGTACGCATACTACGTTTATAGGCAGATAGGTCACAATAAGGCATTGGAGAAGTATCTTCACTTACTCCAAACGTATGACACATCATCATCAAATAATCGTTCACAACTAATTCACACTACAAACTGGAAGGTCTTTAACACAGATAAATTGTCGAAGATAGAGTCAATATCACAAATAAACAATCGTATTTATCGCTCATTCCAGTTCTGTACAATAAAATCTCAGCTTCACCAAAGTGAGACTGCCATGCACTTAAAACTAAAATGATTTTGGAGTTAAAGTAGCAGCTAGGGGCTCCTTGTTGGGCCTGGATTGAACAGGTGAAATTAATCAGAAATCAAATATAGTGCGGCACACTCAATGCGGTACACTCAATGCGGCACACTCAATGCGGCACACTCAAAGAGTCCTCTGTACTTTTGTCGTAACTAATTAAAGAACTTTTGTCCTTTCATCAGCTACTATAAGAAATGTCTGGAAAATGTTGTATTGATCCTGTAAAAGATGTGAAGTAAAATATCCCGTTCCCTACTCTCAACAGAAATAAAACCCGAGCTCCTCTTTTAAACCTGAGAAAAAGGCCAACTTATGCTGAATTTCATCCTATATTTGGATAATGTTTACAAAAAAAATTAACAAGTAGAAACTAATTAAAATTCTGAAAAATTTCAAATTGGAAAAAACTCACTCCGTGGTAAAGAGCATGTAAAGTACCCGCTATAATTCCTGGCCTCGCCAAAGAAAACTTACTGGTGCAAGATTACAGTAAAGTTGTACCTAGTACCGTGCTAAATAAATTGATCTCTATATCAATAACTGGCCACACCAATTAAATCGTGTGTATTATAATGTCATCATCGACTGGCATTTCAAAATTGTATGTGATTTAGGAAAAGGATTTTTAAAGGTATCACAAGCATACTACGCAAATATTTCGCTGTCACATCGGCTTACTTTTATCCGTTGCACAAAGGGAAAATATGCGATAATTAAACTGTACCACAAAACACTACAGTTATACTCAGCCCCTCTAAAAAAGGCGTTGACAATACTGGATATTTATAACAATAAAATTTTTTGAAACAAATCTTCATTTTTAGTGTTTGTAGCATATCGTGCTACCAGGATATCGTTGTAAAACGCAAAAGACAACCAACGGTTATTAAAAGCTCTGGTATAGCAGATTAATTTCAAAACTGCAGTACCATATTATAAAAGCGTGACACGCATATTCCTCTTAGCAATGAGCAAATGTTTTAAAAAATAAAACTGGTTCGTACTGAAAAAATAGCACATTTTGAAAGTCAATAGTATTTCAAACCCAACCTTCTTTAATGTTATATTTATATTAATCTAGATATGTAGTGGTGATCGTCGTGGTGGTGTTGGTCGTGGTGTGGATGTAGTGGTCGTCGTCGATCGTTGTTGTCGTCGTCGTAGAACAAGTAGTAGTAGTAGTAGTAGTAGTAGTAGTAGTAGTAGTAGTAGTAGTAGTAGTAGCAGCAGTAATAGTAGTACTAGTAGTAGTAGTAGTAGCAGCAGTAATAGTAGTAGTAGTAGTAGTAGTAGTAGTAGTAGTAGTAGTAGTAGTAGTAGTAGTAGTACTACTACTACTACTAGTAGTAGTAGTAGTCTTTAAAATATTTTAGTCAAGTCATCAAGTTTTAAATGAGTACGACCGCTCCGACAAACAGGCACGTCTTTTTAAAAATTTGGTAATTCGGAATGCCACCGCTAACGCAGAGATTATTGTAAGCTCAGTACAATAATAAATATTTAAAAATTACATCTACTTAGTGAAAAACTAGTTCTACTACAAAGTAAATTAGGAATGACATACCCGTCAAATACGTGTTATGTGAAGAATTGATAAAGTAATGAGAAAGTGGGGCTTCCATATTTTGATGTATTGACAGTCGTTCAGGGGAAATAATAAGGTTGTCTTCACTCATTAAGTACTTTGTAAGTCCATCAACCGATAAATACCCTGGAAATGGGAAAAAAATAAAAAATAAATATATATATATATATTCCACTGGTGCATCTTTCCTTCAAAAGATTTGACAATTTCATATGGGGATACTAAGCTGTCAAACCTTAACCAAAAACTGATTGCTTGCAGAAAAAAGCTGCTCATCTGATTTCGATCATCCGTCAATATTAAGTACTGACACGACGATTATTTGATGATATAGTGAAACAATTTAGTTGCAGTAAACAATTTGAAACTTGCAGTAGCACGAAACTGTAGTTATTTTTCACGTAGCTAAATATTGCAGATGTGTTCTTGGAAACTTAAGCACTCTCTATGGAGATGCGCACCTAAACGGTACATATATGTACTTGTCAAAAATAAAAATGATCATATAACTTTTTTTATTACACAAGTTGGGCTCCAAATGACCACGAAATATCAGCATCTTTTTAAAGGTGATTAATTTGTACAAGTAGTTTGAATTCCAATTTCTTCAGAAAGCAACGAAGTTGGTGTCAAATATTTTTGAGCTGGCAGAAAGCCAGTACCATACGTCCCTACAATGCTGAGAAAGACGAATCTTTGTCTTACGCAAAAATTTCAGGTCGTCAACGAATGATATGGTTGATCAGTGTAATAAGCTAAAACACCCGCCCGTAAATCATTTCACTACAGCCTATTCTAACTAGTGACAACATCATTTCAAAAAGCCTAATGATACTTCATTTTTTGCGAAAAAATGACAGAACTGTTATCTATGCGTTGCAATATTTTGGGGAAGTGAGGTGGGGGAGAGAAAGAGTTCCAGTTGGATAAGAAATTTACTTGCTTATTTCCAGTTACAGAACCACGCTAAAGATGTTCTTAACAATATTCTCAACTTTTTAACAAGTTTAAATCTCCATTGAAAAAACAATCGACAATTTTTTAAAAGTACCTGAATTTTTAATATTTGGATTAACTGTCATCTGGCAACTGCTAACCTAATTAATTCGATATTTGTAAGTACAGTTTAAGTACGCAAGTGACTTTGCGGTGTTTACCTTCATATATGTAGCTGAATTGATGGAATTGTAGTCTTTGAAACTTCTTAGTTACATTCAAAGCTACTTTGGTAATGCTATACTTGTCATAACACCAGGAGTACTGCCTGCCTGCCTAGCAGATTGGTGTGTGTATAATATATTAATGTTCAAACATCAATATTCCCCTTATTCATCTTTTCCCTTCTTTGCTTTCTTGTTTGAAATTTTAGATCTTGATTTATCCTGCAAGGCAGAGTCGGTCCCTAATAAACAAGTAGTTTCATTGCCTTCAAATCCTGCTTAACCGCATCCACCCATCGTTTTTTCTGCCTATCACTTTTCGTTTCCCTTTCATATTCTTTCTTTCGCCATCCTATACATATCATCCAACTGCCTTTTCCTTATATTCCAACATTTAACTCTGGTCTTTAAAAAACCGTCTGTTAGAACACTCTTATCATGATAAAAATAAACTTTCTGTAATTATCATATGTAAAGAACAATTCCTGAAATCGTTTCATTTAAAAATCTTTATAAGAAGGTACTGATAAATTTGGAAAAAGTTAAATGACTCCCCAAGTAAGTAAAAACAATCCTATATATTCTATTCTTTACTTTATCCCTCTTTCGTAAAAGTTTTTTATATGTGCCAACGCAATTAATAATCGCGTTGGCAAAAAATTAATTTCATATTTTCGTTGGCTGTGCTCTTTTATTTTTCTTTCCTATAAAATAATACATGATTATTTGACTGGTCTATTTCTGGAAACCCTTCAGCACTGGGATTTCAATGCCAAAATTTTTCCACCATTTACGGAAGTAATTTTTGCCACTACTCTTCTAGACACATATTTTTGCAAATAAGTGTGAATAAAAATCAGTTGCCTTTAACTGTATGTTTGGCGATGATATACAGATTTACGAATATATCATGATATACAAATCTACAGCTTGAAACCAACTTTCCAAACAATTGTTTTATTTAAACAGAAAATTGATCATTTAATCTTTCCTGCATTTCCAAATTCGTTTATGACGAAATAGCCAAATAATATTCAATCCTGAAAAAGTTAACATTTCATTACCTAATAAATAACAATGATTTTAGAGACTTTGCAGCGATAAATTTGTTGAAATTTGCAAATTTTGTACTTTAGTTTTAATTGTCCTTGTGTTCTATTGAACACAAGAAGAATTCAAACTAAAGTCCACCAGTTTTAGCGGAAATTATGTACGTTACACCATAACAACAACTCTGTACGGCTGATTAGTCTTTGGGTTATGTTACTATTTAACTATTTCTAACAATATTCATATATATCCTATGTTGTGGTCCCAGCTACGACTGTTTTGAAACATAGGACTTTCGAGATGTATTCGTAATGAGAAGCTCCGTTTTTGAGGTCAGTGGATTTTATCCATTTTATTTAAACCGATATTTTATCATTAAGACTAAATGAAGATACAAATTCTGTGTATCTGCTTTGGTCAAGTTGGCCTTACACCACCTCCCAGGTAACAAATTAATTTAATGAACTAAATAAGAAAAAAACCGTAAAAGAAGTTTTCAAATTGAATAAAAGTTATGTTTGATAGAAAACCGGTTGGGTACATTTGACCAGGACTAAATGTTTGGGTTAATTGTACCGTTTGCCAGGTGTACTATTTTGAAAAAAATAATTTAAAACCTATTTCTTGTCAAATCTACACCTCGTTTAATAAATGAGGGGCAAGTTACAAAAATGTTTCAGTTAAAATATACCATTAGACAGGAGAAATAGAGCCTTTCTCTCATCTTTGTGACTCCGGGTCTAATACAACATGATAAAAGTTCCTCTGTGTGGGTAAGAATAGCTTCGCAATGCATCTTGTGCTAAAATATACAAACGTATGGTTTTGTTTATTGTAACAAAAACAACATGGTAAAGTCATGCCCTCTCTCCCAGTGCAGGAAACGTTAAATGCCAATAAATGATTAATATATTACATTGGTATACATCATATTTCTGTATTAGTCCCATATATAAGAACAGAGACTGCTGCTCTTTTTCAGCAATAGCTAAGGGAAATTGTATTTTAACGAAATGCTAAATGCTCTTAACGGGGCTTACCTTTATTAGCGAAGTCTTTATTTGGCTCATAGCGGTTGATAATTTCTTGGGCTCGACTGATATTAAAGTAAGGATACAGAATTTCATTTAACCTTGGATCTCTTTGAGAATTATTTAAAAAATCTACGAGTTGCTCTGTTGATAGGTAGGGGCGATTTTTTGCTCCTCTGAAAAGAAAATTATACCTTGATTAATATTAATTATTAAGAAATATTAACAACAGTTAATGAGTACTGCAAAGTAATTTAAACGACGTAAAGTTCTTATGCTACGCTGTGCTTTATCTTAACTCAAACAAGAAAAAAAATGGGAACACAAATACTAGATGTGAGTAAAGCTGCTCACAAACCAAACTCGTGTTAAATTAGTTTTTAAAAAATATTCAATTATGCAATGCTGTGGACGAAAATTGTCGATTTTATTGTAAATGATCTGGGCAAAGCAAAGTGATGGTGTGGAAGGAATAGTCTAGTTATAATGTCGGATCACCGTCACATGATGAGTGATGAGTGATGGTGGTCTGATGAGATGTTGATTACGATATTCATACTCTCACCGAGCTGACAACCCAAATATATATGTAATGCTGTTTAGCAATTTACTACATTTTTGTGCCTAATCTAGAGTTAAATTTTTAACGATGTTTTCATTACTATCGTCCAAATTATACGACTGTATGTATCAAGGAGGTCCAGCATAGATTTCTTTCGCACATGTAGTAAAGCAGCTTCATGATTTGCAACCGAGCCCACATTGCTGAGGGGTAGCACATTGTCTGGCATAGGCATAACATTACTTCTAGTTTCGGGTACCAGTTTTCATTCAAGTTTCTCCATTGCTGCTTCCACAACTTCGTAATTTATATACCATTCTGGATTATCGTAACAATGAAAACTCGGTGAATGTCTTTTAAAGTTCAAAACAACTCGACACCCTGCTGTGGCTTAGAAATACACCATCAGTATGGTTACAACCATAGGCGACATGAAAGAAAGTCAATGTACTACAACGTCTAGATTTTTCCCCATCCCATCTTTTGCAGACATTCCTACAGAGTCTATATAAACCAGCCATTGAGTATTACTGATTGATTGCTATCAACCTCTCAGCAGATAACTGTACAATTATTCATGGAAGATCACCAGATACTACCTTAAGACGCGTTACTCGCATGTCATAAGTTTCCTTCTGCAAACACCTGATGGCAAAAATCGTCCGATTCTTTTTGGTGTTAAGCTTTGTTAGGAAAACTCAACATCAATTTAAGCATTTTGTAAAAAGACTTGCAAAAGCACTTCTGGTACCATTTGATCAAAACTTTTTTAGACGTGGCAGATCATTAATTCGCTTCTGGATCCTGAAAAATATTCTTACGAAAAACTAGACAACAGCAATAATCAATTTCTGTCTACACTGTAAAAAGAATCATCTTTCATCTTCCACTTCAGTACCCTTAAGGTAATTTGCTAACTTCATGGATACACAAAAAATAATATGGTAAGATACTGACAAATATATGATTGGCATCACAATAGCAGAAATATAAGGCACTGAATATACCCCCTCCCACCTCTCGCTGTTACGGCCGAAAATCAATCAACATAACTACACTTTAATAAAATCTTAAACTAATACTTACAATTCACGAAAAATGTTATCCAAGTCTTGTCTAGTACATAATCGATTAAAAAATTCAATAAATTTGTCAAATGTAAAATCCGCTACTTTTATTGTGTCCCTCTAAAAATTACCAGAAAAAGGAGTATCAGTGGCTTTTAACACATCAATAAACAATAACAGGTGTCAGACCACCATTCAAAAAGTTTTATAACAAAAAACAACAAAAAAAACCAACAGCGGCGAGACTACATTAAGAATATGAATTATTTTTCCAACGACCATCTATTTACATAGGATTTGCTATCTAAAATTTTCCCGGTTTTTCATATTAATTAAAAGGGTTCCTTCACTGAAAACTCGTGTAATTGTAATTGCTATATAAGCATACCTCACAGTTTTTAATATTGACAAGAAACATCATCGACTGTAAGTTGTTGACATCTCTGACTCAAATGTAAACGGTAGCGCAAGTTTATGGGGTTCGATTCTTTTGTAATACCGCCAATGTGCGTTTACACAACTGGTCCGAAAAAGAAAACGTAAAAAAACTCGCATTGGATTTCAGTAGAAGAAACTGTTGAATCGAATATTGATAAAAACAAAATGATTCTCTGATTTACTGGTCCGCTTACCATTTTTCCTCTTGAGCGTTCTACAATCAATACAACCTTTGGTAAACACAAACATCAGACAAATATTTTCTGTTCACTTACTTTCACTGTCTATACAGTTCTACTAAATTACAGCCAAAACTCCTTAAAAAGACCACTTTCAAGCTCCGCAAATAATACATATGTGTCCATATGTGCAAGTCAGCTGATGCAGGTGACCACCGAGTATTGAGTTTTAACCCTAACAGCGTTCAAAATAAAGCAATTAACCCTGTTTGTGGCTCCCAGATGGTATGGTCGTCATATTTGCCATGTCTATACTATATAATAATTACCCGGCACCTACGACCTGCCACTATTCAATTTCATCTCTGTATCCCCATCTGTACCCAGAACATTGTCCATTTGGTAGTATTTGTGCCTGTTTGCTAGTCCCTGATGATAAAATCGTTCTCATATTTTGCTGCAGCCCATGCTATTAATAATCAAAACAATATAGTACCAGGTTACATGCTCTTTTACCAAAAATCTGAATTTTCTTTTATCTTTAAGTTATAACACGCTGTTCTCTCCGAGGGGGCTTTTTTTGCAGCCGCGAGTCTTTTCTGCAGTCACGCACTAGCTTCTTTGTAAGGTTTGTAAGGTTTCTAAGCCATTTCCTCACTTTGGAGTCACATCGGAGCCGTACGAACCACCAGGCCACGTCTCCTTAAGAGCAATAAACAATGCAATTTACACAAGGCTTCTTCTTCTGCATAATTATGACCCTGTACAGAAACACACTTGCATACTTGCATACTTGCATACTTGCACACTTGTTACAGACTTGCATACTTGATTCTTGTACACAGGCAAAATATCGGAAAATAAATGCTTTTGATCAAAATAGGCAATGGCTATTGTCAACCAATCAGAGGTTTATACTTCAATTAACTTTCGGTAATGGCTGTAATAGCTAAAATCGTTAATCCTAATACATGTTTTTTTCACTCTACAGAGTGCTGGGCATTATCTGAGACCAGTGGTTATTGCAAACCAGGTGTTTATCGGGTTGTTTATTATCTGAGACCAGTGGTTATTGCAAACCAGGTGTTTATCGGGTTGTTTATGCTTTCTAAGCTTATTTACTCTTTTTCTTATCATATTTACACATTTAATCCACAAAAATTAGATGATAAAGAAAATTTCAGATATTTTCTGTTGGCTGTCTCTGCATTAGTGGAAAATCTGCTTTTCAATTATGCCAGATCCCATAGTTTTGTTCCTGATACATACTTTACTATAACTCATTTTCCAAGCCTCGTTCTAAACCTATTGACTGAAGTGTAGGACGCAATAAAATCCGGCTTTACAGAATAAATAAGAGGTGAAAGAAATATTGAGGATGAAAGTTGGCCGACGACTGTAATGACAATACATTTGCTGATATGGTTTAGTTCTAATATTGATTGATGAAAGCCAGCATGCAATAGTCGTCGAGTGTTCATAACCAAAATATTCAAAAGCTGTGCAAAATGAATTATACTCTGCATGTGGGAAATGTTTAGTATCAGTTCAACTTTACAAGCCAAGTGGCTTTAGTCACTCGTTTCTCCTCGATATTAATGCTAACTGATGATGTATTTGATGCTCATTTAAGGCTTAACCGATACATTTCTGGTTTCGTCAGCACATTTCAAAATTTTTCTTGTAAAGTTGAATTTCTATTGGCAGGCATTTCAGAGGGAAAATTTCATGACGTATTCTCTAGAGAGGCAATATTCATGGCTTGAAACAGCCGTCAGACATTATCTGGTTACATTAATTTTGTTCCTGGAATTATTTTGGTTTCATCTCACATCCTTACAATTCAATATGACGTAACCAAAATTTCAGCCTAAGGCTACCTTACTAACTTACACTTTGTCCAAAAATACAGATTACATTCTTATGTACATTATATTTTTTTCCCCGCCTTCAAAAGGCTATTCCAGTGCAAAAACCTTTATAAAATTTTTCATATTTTAAAATCATTTTTACAACTCTCTTTACTCTCCCAATCATCAAAACATGAGCAAACTAAAACGTCTATCATTTTTTAATGGAGAATTACGTTAACCACAGTGCTTCCAGGACCAGGTTCGTATTACTTAAATAAAACAATTTTACAATCTGTATTTCATAGCTTAATCTTAAACTCTGTACCCGTAATAATAAGAAAAAATATACACTGTAATATCCCGTTAACTTTGCACGGCATGGCATCCACACACTTTCTCGTGTCAAATGAAAACAATTGCTAGGGAAATATAAATAAACGGGGAGGGGTGTACGATATAACATGCGTACCTGTCGGTACTCACCGGTACCTGTCGGTACTCAACAGTACCTGTCTATCCTTAACATAGCATGACAGAAGGCATTCATCCACAACCTTATAGCTTATTGTCAAGCAAAAAACAACAAAACAAATAAGAATTCAAATACAACAGCAGCAGAAACTAGATATTACATTACATGAAATGAATTATGAAAAAACAGTAATAAACCAATGAAATAATGGTGAGTATGTTGTGTACAAGAAAGATAATGCTCGGTAATAGGAAGAGGGCAATAAATGATACAATTTCAGTAAAAACAGATGTTAGTGTTAAAATAGGTACCTTCCCTGACGCTAACCCAACTGACTGCAACGCGTCGTAAGCCCTTTTCTTGTCATCTTTAGTACTGGAGAATTGGCGAACTAGTCTAAAATTCACAGAATGAAAAAATTACACAACAGCCACACCCACTACCTCTTTTTAAAGAGAGATTTTGAGTATTCTTCTTGTTCTAAAGAGATCAGTCACCAAGAGCCAAAAACCTATATGCTGTTCTGACAATTCAGCTGCACACAAGACAAGTGGCGGCTTACAATATGTCTGCTAAAAGTGAAACAACTGCATTAAAAACAACTTACTATGGTGCAATGGAAGTGCTACAAAATATTGTGTATGCTCTAAACAACGAAGAACTGAAACGCTTACTGAAACTATTAGACACTAAAAATAATATAGCAATGTCACAAAAACAGCATTACGTTGAGCGGGTAAAATTATAAGTACTTGTGCCCTAGGATCCTGTCCTTATAAAAACGGAAACTAGGGGAAAAACACGTAAACGCGGATCAAAAGTTGTAACAACAATTAAATCTTGCGTATGCAAATTGCAGAACACGACATCTCATAGCAAAGTCACCCCATTTTTTAAGACTCTCGGCTCTTGTGCTTTGGTCAAGGATTGTTAAAGTTGTGCATATGACTGATGACACTACATATTGCTCGACATAGGGTGAGACTACGTTCAATATTACTTTTTACGCAAATTTTTACCATCTCGTGAGAAACACTGAGGTCTGTAAAAGCTCGAATTTGGGATGGGAAGGGGTGTGAGTGATTTTGTCAAAATGTGGCATTTAGTGGCTTTCTGCAACTTGAAACACTGATCCACAGCTTTTCCAAATAACTTTTATTTAGATGAGAAGTGACGTCAGAAGATAGGACACCAGAGCCCCTTTATTCTTTAGCCAACTCTGGACTTTTCATAGAGCAATTTGGAAAAGGAAGGATAGTGGTAATGAACCCAATACAACTGCTTCAGTTCAGGAGTTGGTCATTACATTTTCCCAATTCCCCTAAGTTCTCCTTCTTATAAATCTCCTAAAAGTAGCAATTTTAAAGCATATATTTATATGTTGTAATAAAATTAGATTTTATTAAAGAAACGTCTCACAAGCATAAAACAAATTCCAAAGCTTTTTTAAGAATTAAAAAATTTATTCTTTTTTAAGTGCCAAAAAATTAAAAAAACACTCACACCGTCTTTTCTGAGCTTCCTTCTGCTCACAATCCTGTTTTCCATTTTTCAACAAAATAAACAATTCTGGGTACAAATCCCCAAAATCGTAATAAAAATTGGGATTAAAATCGCGTCTGTTTTCGTCAAGGTCTTTTTTGTTGACACTCGTCAGCGCTTGGACGTTGATTTCCACACAATGGAACTTTTATTTACCACGCAGAGGCGGTAAAAACAGAAAAATATGCCTAAACATAGGTTAGTTATATATTCAGTTTTCAGACAAAAAATCCATGTAGAATAGTAATAGAAAAAACGCAGTGTTTACTTCTAAGTCTAAATAGGCCAAATTTAAAACTACTGTCATACTTAGTTATAGTAGGAATACTTTTCTAGTTGCTATAAATTATAATGATTTGACAGCTATTTACAGATAATCATTATCAGGAGCCGGCGGGATCCATCAAAGGTGACAGACCACGAAGACGAAATCTGCGTAGGTTCAGTGTGGTGTTATCATCTATTTGTATACCAAAATAATAAAATGTAAACAAAATAAGTATGTCCACTTCCAAATCTTACGTTTTGGCAGGGAGATCCCCATCTTGATTTATCTGAACACATATTCTGGTGTGGCTAGAGTTTAAAAAAATACACTAAAATTAATATAATGCATCCTCGTTGCTGTTAATCTTGCATTAATACAAGCAAAAACGTGGTATATAAAGTGAAAGAAAGAGGGAAGGTGAATGAGGAGGGTAATTCTGATAGCCTATTCTTCAAGTACTCCCGTTCTATAAAGTTTAGAAAATGCGGGGACTCAGCTAGCTCTAATGGCATACACTTTTTTCAAAATGTGAAAGCAATAACTCTGCCAATAAAGACAGACAAGAAAATACTACCATTAATACAAACTAACAGATTGCTATGTTCAACTACAAGTGCAAGTCTCGTTATTTTCTCGATACTGCTTCTTAAATGATTTTCTGTTTTCTTTCGTTGTTTTGTTAACCAACAACGCGTATGTGTTGATCTCAATTACTTCAACTTGTACGCTAACAACAAAAAAGGTAAGTAGGCTAAAATACACAACGTAACACAATAACCACGACGACCACGATTATCCATTCAGTCAGGACTACTACAAGTCCAGATACAATTATTGCTACTTCTCCTACTACCTGATTCTCCCCAAGACACAAAATAACATGCTGTCATATCATACAATATAACATCATATTATGTTGTTAAAGTAAAATGTTCTGACGGTACAGAATAAACGCAATACCACAGATACATAAAAAATTTGAGTATCCTATTCATTCCATTTCATAGAAAATATATTCTGTACATAATTTCCGGCCTTCTCTGGACCGTTTAAGCCTTTGATTCACACATTCTAATGTCACATGCGACATAACTGTACTTCTAATTATACTTTTTTGCAATGTGTTCAAAAACTGTCCAACTGCAAATGATCTACAGTTCATCTGTCTTTTATCAAACTAAAAGTATAGGTGTCGGGTAGATATTTTGTTCTCTATAATCGAAAGAAAGTAGCATACAATTTGACTTTTTGCAAGAAAATGTTTGTCCTGATATCCAACTTAGAAGTTTACGGCAATGAGGTCTATCGTCCAGGAGAGTATTAAAGGTATCTTGATGAGAAAGAAGAACAAATTCTATTATGATTGAATACATTGGGAGTTAGGTTAAGACGAATATAAAAGAAGCAGGTAATATATGTTCGTCATGTTATAGGGTAAGAGACAAGAAAAAAAAGGGGGTTGGCAAGAAAAATTCATGGGAGAAAGCTATGTCATCGGTATATGGGTGGATAGTTTGGGCATTCTGGTAGAAAACCACTGGAAAAGATCTAGCAGATGGCACGGAAAGAAAAAGATGGCATTTCGTCGTTGTCAAAAACATTTCAATAGGTATGGGTTTATGCGTAGATGAAGATATACAGAAGAAAGGAAGGGCCCTTAGGCTCTTAAAAACGATTAAACCTCCATGCTAGTGGATGCTACAACGTGTGGCATGTGGTGTCAAGAGAACAATGTATTCAAATCCCCTTCAGGCACAAATTGGTCTATTATCAAGTATATTACAAAACCGTTTTGGAATAAGTTGAAACGATCGTGGGTAAACTGAATTTATTTATGTTGATTCGAAAATCAACAGCAAACAAATGTTGTGCTTTAAATGAGAAGTTCCTGGCTAGGTGAATGAAGTTCTAAAAATAGTTTTCAGATCTGACCTCATGACTGGTTCAAATTTAGATTTCAAGGCACCTAAAACGGAGTAGAAGAAGACCCTGTGTCAATGAACTTTATCTTGAGCTGCATTTAGGGACACAAGTCCATTGCAGATTCGATGTAAACCACAGCAATATGCGATTGTGCTTCTTCTTTACTGCTTCGTCTATCTGTCCAGCCTCCTCAGGTTTAAAGTTTCGGGTAATTACTATTGGGTGTGTAACTTAGCCTTTATAATAATAGTAGCAAAAAATAAGATAATGCATACCCTATAAATAGTGGAAGTAATACATCAGAGGATACATGTTAGCATCTTCTCTTTAATAGTCCACGCATTCAAACATCCTTTTTCCTCTCTACAACATGGGTTCTACCATTGCAAAACTTGGATTTCATAAGACATCGTACACAAATTAGTATCAAAACTCTTTCATCAAGTATTATTCAAAATTTCAACCAAGAAAGAATTAAACTAGAGTAAGCACTAAATTTTGGCTATCGTCATCTGTCTGTACCGTAGAACTATTTCAGTTATTAATGGAATGCTTATTGCTGATCTGCTATCCAATAATCTGTAGTGCAAATTTTTACAAATACAACCGTAAGCCAAGTAACTGAAATAAAAGTACCCTCTAAGGCAGAGTGCCAATGCACTGATCTCTGACATTCAACACATAGAATTAAGAAAGCCATTCATAAATCTGATTATTTCAAGGTAGTCCCAATAATTATAATTAACAAGAAAATATACTTACAAGCGTTCTAAGCACTTTAAGGGGCTAGCATTTTGTTCCAACAGATTATACGTAATTGCGAATAAGCATTTTGTCCATTCTTGTGCTTCATGCCGAGTTTGAGTAACAAAATTGACACAAGTAATGTCAACCATATTTGGCCCAAAGCAAACTGAAATAGTTCGATCCAGTAGACTCTCGTCGTCACACCCACAACAATTTTTGAGCGTTTCTCGCATTCGCGTATCCTAAAAAAAGATCAGCGTGTCAATAAAACAAGAAGAATGATACCTTGCTATTGTATATGCTGAATACCGATACACAGGTGATTTTTTTCTTTGTAAACGGCATAAAAGTAAGTACGTCTATCTTTTCTCTACCATAACTCATCTTTATCTGGATACACACTGACGCAATCTATGTCACTAACCTTTTAGTCTCGTCAGTAGTTTCAAGTTCACAAAAATTATTTATTAGATTTTAGTACTATCTACAATTTTCATTTTGTTAATCTTTGTTTATTTTAAAAGTTTCCTTCACTCTAATTCGGTTTATTCTTTAGGAGGCCGAGTATCCTGCAAGTGACTTTTTGAAAGTAATCACATCAGTCACCTGAATAGCTACACTGACCAAATGGGTAGCTGTGTGGTCTAATACTTCTGCAAAGTTCATGTGATGTAACGAAAGAGAAAACTTTCAGGTATTACAGTAAAAAGAAAAGAAACGGCAAATGGGAAATTGCTCACTCCCTCACACCCCTAATCTAGTAATTTGCCCGCCGACAAACTGAATCTCAGAGTACTGCTTTTGATTCTTTGGAGAAAGAATTCCCTGCAGCAATGCAATAAGTAGAAAACGTTATAAAATCAAAGCAAAGGCGAGTCTACTAGTGTTCTACGCAATGCGTTAATACCTACATTGATTCGGCTGAACATCGATAACCATGCAACATACAAATTTTCGATTCTCTGCCACGTTCCAAGAAGTACTTCGCCTACTTTCTTTCTCCATTACAAATGCCATATTACTTAGCCTGTACATGTTTTCGGAAATAGAATTGAAGGAGTGCAAAATGCAACAAATGAAAAGATAAACAAAGCAAAGGTAATCCTCCGCATTGACGTTGTTGTCTGTCTTGATTAGGGTAAAAGGGGGAAAAAAAGAATATAATTTTGGCATTCTGCAATTTTTAAACTCTATCGCATAAAATAAAACAAGTCGTCGACCAGTGAATGTAACTGTCATGTTACCTTTAAAACAGTCAAAATAAGCGGTAAGCTGGCCAATGGAGATAATTCCTTTCATTTAGTTTTTGTGACCAGAGGGAGAAAAAAATAAACGTAAATATACCGTTTTACTGTTCTGAAAAATTGTTTTGTTTATGCTATTTAACTAATGCCAAAATGAACCAAATTTCAAATTGCTGTTTACGTTTTCCAACTTACGATAATTCATTTAGAATTTAAGCTTCAAAAGCCGGACTTTTTCAATGGGCAGTTAAATACCAGTTACCTGCAAATTTTGGCCTAAAATATGTAACACCATGTCAAGTTCAAAATAATTCGCAATTAATTAGAAACAATGGTTTGCTGTCACTATACTATTAAACTCAATATCCTGTAAACGTGACTCCACAGTCAAATGCGGGGGCTAAAAAGTAACCTTTTCTAATAGGCTCTTTATATACTTCAGCATGTTTTAATCATACAAAATTACATAAACACATACATATGACATAAAATGATCATGATCATAAATACGATTTTTCAACTGTTGTCAAAAAATATTTTATTTACAATTTACTAAATATTCCAAACTAATTTCCCCAAAAAGGGTTAGTGATCGCCTTGGGAAAACTGACTTGCAAAGAGGCGATCAAGTACCTCATTAAGGGAAAACATAGAATAAATTACCACAAAAAGAGTGTCTCTGTAACACAAGCTTTTAAAAATCACTGCAATACCAGGTCGTATTCAGTTTAGCCAGCAAAAAGGTGCAATAAATATTGACCAGCTATGGTCAATATTTATAGTAGCGCGCGCACACACACACACTCACACACACTCACACACACACACACGCACGCACACACACACTGATATATATAGATGTATATATGTGTGTGTGTGTGTGTAAATTNGAAAACTGACTTGCAAAGAGGCGATCAAGTACCTCATTAAGGGAAAACATAGAATAAATTACCACAAAAAGAGTGTCTCTGTAACACAAGCTTTTAAAAATCACTGCAATACCAGGTCGTATTCAGTTTAGCCAGCAAAAAGGTGCAATAAATATTGACCAGCTATGGTCAATATTTATAGTAGCGCGCGCACACACACACACTCACACACACTCACACACACACACACGCACGCACACACACACTGATATATATAGATGTATATATGTGTGTGTGTGTGTGTAAATTTTCTCAAAATAGAACATTTTATTATTAATGAGATAAATGAAGACCCAAAGAAAAAGAGAGTCCAAAACGTCACACAAAACAACACATGCATCAACAATATCCTGCCGTTAAGGTGCTGCCATATGGCGTACGAGTTCCTGTCCATACTATTAATTCTTAGGAATGATATTTTGTTTGTCTTCTCTAACTAAGAGAGGGGTAGTGGGGGCACCATGGGTTTTAAACTGCTTTCTTGTGGTAACCGGAGATGAAGAAGGGAGGCGTAACTCTCTTGGTTCTTTTAATAATCTTTTTTGTAAGTATGCTTCTAGAAAGGCTGGATCGTTGTATCGTGCTAGTATTTTACGCCAGGAACCATTTTGTATTTCTATAAATTTATCATCCGTCTTTCAAGGAGTACTGTTGTCACATCTGGAAGGCGCTCTTTCATCTCATCTTGATGTTATTGGTCCAGTTCAACGACGGGTTTGTAACTTAGGGATAGGTACAAATCGTGCTGCTTCTCTTCAATTTTTGTCTCATCTGTGAAATGTGGATAGCCTTAGTAGTTGCTATAGGTATTATCTTATAGTGTTCTGGTCATCTGGTACAAGCTAATTTTGCTTTACTTCGTGTGACTCGTTTCTCTCAACAGATTTAGCTTTATGCAGCTGTTGCCCCTCATTATAGTCTTTCTATAATCTAGTTGTTTTCTTCGACCGCCAGATTGAGAAACTTTTTATCTTCTGCATGCTTTCCTCTACCATGAGCAGCCGTGGCTTAATGGTTACTGCAGCTGCACTGTAAACAAGAATTCCGGGTTTGATTCTCCGAGCGGGCGACTTTTAAAATTCACAAAAGAAAAAGCCATTGGTTGGCGTCAGGAAGGGCATGCCGCCAAGAAATTCCTCACTGCCAAATCCAAGTCCCTGTGAAGGGCACCGTCTGAGCTTCAGTTACTGGGGGAAAATGGCTTTAAAACTCTGCCAAAAATGCTTTCCTCAATCATATGAATCAAATATTTTCAAGTCTAATGTCCACTCTTAGCTCAACATTTTTTTCTGTCTTCCATTCACAGTACCATACAGTTAGTGGCTTCATGTCGTGTATTGTTCTTATACATAAAAATATTTAGATATATTACAAAACCACTTAGCAATTCAAACAATATTTGAAATATACAGTTTATAAATCTCCAACTGACCATTCTTTCTTCCATAAGGTAACCGGTGTATAAGTTTTTTGGCATTCAATGTTTAATCAGGCAGGCAAAAAAATTCCTACGCTTACCTTCCAATAAAGCTAAACAAAATATTTTATCTTCGTAATGTTGAAAATCAAACTATGAAGCTTGCTTCAAAAGACTTTGATGATACTGCACGTTAATTTTTATAAAAAGCAGGAATAACTTTTCCATCAGCGAAATGCTGGGGGCCTGGAATATAAGTAGGGTTTTCAATAAATTTCAAATGCCAGTGCATTCCCGCGAGGGGTGAGCATAGCTGCTTACCATTGCTGGACGGTACCGAATAACATTTGTTTTAAGAAGTAAGCTGTCTCTTTATCTCTTCATTCGAAGTAACAGCAAAATTTTCATCATCATAGATTTTTGTCACGCAGTTGTTTCAAAATCCAAAAAACCAAAGAACTTGGGGTCAATCAAGATATGAAGTAATCAATTTGGGGGGTAATGGTCACTGCCAGTGACGAAGACCATAGTTTTGGGTGGGTCTAGAAGATCATTTTTGTTAAATAAATTCTACGGAGTGTAAAATTTGATTTCTCATGTCCCAAATACCTATTTATTTAAGTATTCTTTGTTTAAAAATCTTCTATTAAATTTGTTCAGAACTGGGGCAAAAATTTCAAAAGCATAATTCACCGAGCCGGATTATAAGTAGACTGATAAAATGAAAGACCTGACAATAAAATCGAAAATGACGAAGATGGTCCAAGTTGTGCCAGAGATATACAAGATGCTGGACAGTTTCAAGTGAAAAGTATTGCTCTGATCGCAATCAGAAAAAATACTTAGAACTTTGGAAATGTCTCAAATGCTGACAACAGTCACACAGGTAAAACCAAAACCAATTAATCAATAACGCAGCTCCTTTGTTTCTGTGGACAGTTCAAATTTTGCCACGTCTTCGAATTGGGCGTTTAAAAAAGTGAGGGCGAAAGTCACAAAGCTTGACCTCAAAATATTTACTAGCTGCGCAGCAGATTTGCTCGAGTTTTGGGACTCATTCAAAAGTGCTTTACATGAAAATGGCGAACTGTCAAACGCGGACAATTTCTTTTTTATCTGAATACTATATGGATGAGTCGGCAAGGAAAGTAATACCTGGATTTCCATTAACTGAAAACAAAGACGAAGTGACTCAACCTGTTGATGGAAGATTTACTAAACCAGCTATTGTCAACCGTGTTTACATCAACGAGTTTTTAAATGCTGCATCCTTCTTTTCTAAAAGTTTTTTTTTCAAAAAAGTTGTAACATTAAAGTTGAATATCGATAATTTTCTCTTCGTTGTATTCCTCTGTGACGATTACTTCAATTCTCTCCTCTGTGTCGGAATCAGAGATCTTAAATTGATCATCTGATTCCATAGGGTCAAGCACTAGTTTCACTTGTACTCCCAATAGTTTTCTTTTTTCATGACAAGTCTTTTCTCTTTACGACAAGTCTCTTCTCTTTATGACATGTCTTTTCTCTTTATGACAAGTCTCTTCTCTTTATGACATGTCTTTTCTCTTTATGACAAGATCTGATCATTCACACTATTATCCGTCGCGGTTGTAACCGTACATCCTTTGAACGAGTTGACCCCCATCTCATTCTCAATTTCCTCTAATGAGTCAACGATCCACTGTACCATCGCCCTACGCGGTACAGATTTCATGTCCTTAAACTTATGCTTTCCATTTGACATTTATTCCTCATACCGCTCGGTCATTTTTTCCTTAAAAAGCATGTTTAAATAGACGTCATATGCTTGAATGTACCTTTTACACTTGCCTTAGGACCCGCATGCTCAAATTTAAGTTCTTTAACCCTGGCGATTACACTCTCCATGACTAGATTTCGCAGCAATTCCATAATATAAGCCTCAGTCCAAACGTGAAGTGTCAACTCCTCATTCACTCAACCGTTCAAGCTGGATGCGACACTTGGATTTAAATTTGTTATCTAAGGATTAAGCTTCTGGCTTTGCTCCAATAAAAACAATGGATGGTTTACCCTAAATCCCATCAGCTTTCATTGAAAGAAAATCGAAACTAATTTTCTCGTTGCTGGTAGACTTAAGTGATATATCAGCTTCGCCTGTTTCGTGAACACTAGAACTAACTATCATGTCCATCCAAACTGGAGTTTTATCCACTGCACATGTATATGTATGTATATATATATATGGATAAGGCAAATGAATAGTGTGCTATGTGTTGCTCGATATGCAAAATATAGGATACCAGCTTGTCGATGAGAACCATTGGATCTCGAGTTGTGGTCTTTCTTCTAAAGGACAACCCATTGCGTTGCATAAATTTTACAGTCAACCTCGCCTAGCTTGCAAAATTTATTGGCTAGTTGGGTCACCTTCATGCTTTTTATTGCACAAAAATTTCGCTTTAAACAAAATCATCTTTCCAGATACCTGCACCATTTCATTGCAACGAGTGCAAATCCACTGCAGTAGTTGATCTTCCATATCCAAATCTAAGAGCAACTTTCCTGCTCCCTAAAGACGCCACTTTTTGAATCTCGAGCTTGAATCTTTTCAACAGTTCAAGCCATTCCCGTATTGGGTTGGTTTAACCATAAAACATTTGGCTGCTTTTCTTATACTTGTCTCTTGTGAATATTCTATAGCACTTCTTTGAATTGTATTGTACAGGTTATGCTCTTTTCTTCTTTGTAGGGCATAGCTTGAATCTCGGCTTCTGAATATTCCATCTTGATACTCAATAAATAGTACTGATCTTTTGTTATGCAAATAATTCCAAACGGAACAAGGAGATTAGTGGACTAGGAAAAATCATCAAAGCCAGATTCTAGATATTGTAACTTCAGTGATTTTTGCAATATTCTTTATTCGATTCTAGCAATAACCTTCTTTTATGATTATACAGTTCGAGAGATTCTGCGAGGCCTAAACAGCATTTTAACACTTGTTTACATGTGAGGAACTGTGATAAAATTCTTAGTCCGCCAGTTGTGTATTCTGCTACATGATTCAAACGATTCTACTTTATTTAAAAGTAACATATGAAGTTAGATTTTTTCAAAATCATTTCAATGGCAACATGAATGGCTTCTTTCAAACTGCGACGTCTGACAGTTTTCTATGCTGTTATTTTCAAATCGTTACAATACATAGATTGGATTTGTCTTGCGCCCCGGAACTTTACAAACATGTCAACAGCAACAGTAAAGGTAGAATTTCCGATGCCGCACAGATTAAATCTCTGAAGGATAATCCGTGGTTACCATGCCTATCAGTCGGTATGCGTATCAATCCCTGGTGAAAAACGTTTTTGTGAAGCAGTTTCTCTCCTAAAGCAAAAGAATCAAAGTACGTGGCCTGCACCATAAATGTACGAACTGCATAAAACTTGGATGACAAACTTAATGAAAAAAAAACCAAACAGATTTTAAAAACTTTAGAAATTTAACATCAAAAGAAAGGTGTGTTGAGGAAATTTCGTAGTTTTATATAACATAAAACTCATGCCACAAATACATTGTTTTTAGTTAAAAATTTATCATTCCTGGCCACTTCTCGGTTCAGAAGAATTTAATGGGGGCTTTCAAAATAGGCGGGAGTTAATTAAAATAATTACCGTGTGCGGCACAATAAACCGAGCATTCAAAATGAATACGATTGAATCAGCAAATAATAACCAAATAAATATTCAAGATTACTGAAAATTACTTCAGTGCACTACATGTCTGAGTTCTGATGTGTGAAGTGACTCCTCTGCTTGGCCTGTACGTTTTAGTGCCAAAATTGATTCATCTTAACTCCCGGAGGGGCGCAGATTTGTTCGCATAATTCAAACTTGCTATGAAAACACTACAGTTACCATTATTACCATAGTTCCCCATGGAAATGGCACCACTGGTGACTTCAAAAAAACCACCTTATTTCTCAGATTTACAGCTGGTAACAACTATTCCATATTGACTACATAAAAATTAGTCGATTTTAGGAATTAGTAGGAAGTGAAAGTACAACGCACTTTTAACTTAGTCTTGACAAAACTTTTCGGAAGACTTTATCTCAAATATGGAGCCCAAGTATCTGATAAACATTGCATTAAAGCCCACAGAGGTGACCATTTAAGATTTTGCTTTAGAGTGGAGGCACTCATTCGGGGCAGAGGCTTATTTTAAAAAGGTAAGAAAAGAAAGATCTGCAGAAATGCACCATAACATACATTTTACAATAATTAGTCTAATCTAAAACATCTAAGTTCATCCTCATCGGAGTGGTGATCAGAGTCTATTATTTGGAACTCTTGTGGTGACTCTTTAACAACCGATTCATGGTCGGGTTTGTCAGCGGATGTCTTATCTTGTAGCATGCGCAACCGTTTTTACAACTTTTTATGACCATTTTTATAGGGCTGCTTTTTTTAAACCTGTAAATGTAGACTCCTTTTAATCATCAACTTCTGGTTTGAGCGTAAGGCTTTGAACGACCTTCAAACTATATTATTGAATTTATTCAAAGCATATTTCACGTTTTTAACAATCAACTTTCTTGACGAAGTTTTCAATATAAAGAGCATCACAGGCAAAGGAATCATCATATTGCTCAGTTATTAATCTTTCGAATGGCTTATTTTAGAATAGATCGGGGCTGGAAAATATTTGTGCAGCCTTTAGGAAGGGCTATATCGTCAATTTTTGACCCCTTAAGAACAGTTCGAAGATCTTCAGCCATGTGGAAATTAAAAGTATTCCATTAAAGCAGATGTCGTTTAAATAAAAATCTCCTTAGCACTATTTGAATCCAATCAACTGTAAGCTGTTCGTTTATCGATGTGATGGGTGGAGATCTTAAAGCACCCTTTGCTTAAAATTCTCAATCCAAACATTTAGCCTTACGTTTGGCACTTTTGGGATACATGCAATGTGTTTGCCCTTCCTTGAGGTACCTATTTCATCAAACCGCTTAAAACTCAAGTCTTTTGGTTTAAGTTGTCCTCCACCAAAACGTTTTCCATTATTCTTATCTGAATAGCTTCTTTCGATTTCCTCCTTTCATTTAAGTGCTTAACACCAACGCTGAATTTTCTAGCATACGGTCTAATACCAAGGACTTCATCAAGACCAACAGCAGTAAGTTTAAATTCCAAGGTGTAAAAACTCTTTCATTATGTAAGATGCTTTTAAATTCGACTTCATATCATAAAAGTCAACGTAGCTAAATCAATCTTTATCAAAACGCCTTTTTTAAAATTTTCTCGAATAACAACTTTTCTTGAAAACTCTGAACTTTATCGACTCAGAGGAAGCCAAAGATGTTAGAGATTTATCATGTCTTCAGTCGTAAGCTTTTTCTGAGCAACGTTTCAAGAGATACCTCTCCCATCGTCAGGCTCTGAAGCCTGACGATGGAAGGAGCATCTCTTGAAACGTAGCTCAGAAAAAGCTTGCGACTCAAAAACTTTTGTATTACAAATTCGAATGTTATAAATCAATTTCAAACATTCGAGGGTTACGGATCTATTTCAAACACCCATATACGTAATAAATTAATGTTAAACATTCGAACGTTCAGACGGCCAGGGGGACTTATATCTTCGATTAAGGCAAACGCTACATGAAATAAGATTTCAAACAGTAATTCCAAGGCACCATAGGTACGTGGCAAGGTGGGCACCATTAATGAGCTAGGGTTTGGTTGACCTACAAAACGAGAGGGGTGAAGCTAAAAATTGTGATAAATCAGCAGTTGGTACACCACTATTCAAACCTGTCGAGGAAACGTTGTTNTCAAACATTCGAGGGTTACGGATCTATTTCAAACACCCATATACGTAATAAATTAATGTTAAACATTCGAACGTTCAGACGGCCAGGGGGACTTATATCTTCGATTAAGGCAAACGCTACATGAAATAAGATTTCAAACAGTAATTCCAAGGCACCATAGGTACGTGGCAAGGTGGGCACCATTAATGAGCTAGGGTTTGGTTGACCTACAAAACGAGAGGGGTGAAGCTAAAAATTGTGATAAATCAGCAGTTGGTACACCACTATTCAAACCTGTCGAGGAAACGTTGTTGGTTGGACATACATAGATATAGTTTTCGGTCTGGCTACTTCTTTAATAATGAAAAATGAAACACTTTGTATGTTTATGCTTTCGGGAAAAAAACCTGGGTGGGTTTCACTTAATCGTCACAGAGGTCAACCATGAGCAAAACAACGTCAATTTTAGTGACATATTTTTTCATCTTGTTGGGTATGAGGGTTTAGAGATTTCTTAAAAATCTACTCCTTTACGTAACGCGACTTTGGTACAGTTTTTGACAACTAGTTTATTCCAACAAAAAATACTACACGAAGCTATATTGCTACCCATCTCTGGGAGTACTTATGCATTGGCAGTTGCATATTTCCAATTTTCAAATAACAAGGAGCTTCTGTTGAAGAAAATGCTTACTCGATGAGGAGCGGTTATTTTAGAAAATACGGTAAAGCACATCCCCTCCTATTAATACACTTTTAATCGATCTCATTCAGTATTATACTTGACTACAAACAAAAGTTCCACTTAGTTAAGATATTCTTTTCATTCCAATGTAGTCCACGTATTTCCTTTTCAACCATCTTATGACCAAGGGCTTAAAAATTTTGACTCTTAAATAAAAAGAATTTTCATATGTCTTGGAAAAGACATAAATATTTCGCTTCTGGATTCATGCACCTTTTGATAAAGGACCCCCTCATTAAGCGCGTAATGTTTAAACTAATAAAGTTCATTTCGGAACATACACCGAGTGAAAAATCATAAATATGGTAGTTTTCGAAAGTGAAAAAAGAAGTGTCCATTTAAAGAAAAAAAACACGGTCAGAATCAGATTTCGAATAAGATAACCACCTTCTTCCTCCTAAGGCGCTGTTCCAATCATCATTCTTCCGAGTTAATTATTATATATGCTAAGCGGTCCTTGGAAAATAAAAATTTTGTCTTGTTTTAGTTATCTATCATGAAATAACTTAAGTTGAATGTATATCTATTACTGCGAAAGATTATTTCCACAAAAGGAAAAATAGCACCAGTTCATGTTTATTATTCCCACTTGCTGATTGGTTTTCAATTGGAAGATCGTAAGCGACCAGTAGATTTTCTTTCCGTCCATATTTCTCGTCAAATTTTGACGAACTGTAGCTGAAAATTGCTATGGAATTGTCTTTCTCAACCTTCTGTGCGGTTCTCCTGCACGTCGGTGGCGGTACTTTACCTACATATTGAAGTAGGCTTCAATTTAAAAAATTGAGATAAACAGCCAAGATATAAACAAATGTTATAAAAAAGGAAAGCAGGGTTTAAAGATGGTAGATTTAAACGGAATGGAACCAGATTTGCCTTTTCGCAATGGTATTGAAACGTATGAATTTTCTACCGAGGAAGAAAAAGTTTAAAAATTTACTTAAGAGTATTCCTTATTATATACAAGCATCAAAGGCATATTAAGAGAAAATTGTGGACAGCAACAATGAGTTGAATACAGAAATAACGGTGAACACAGCCAATAAAACAATCACCAATCTGAGTAAAATACATCTAGAAATAACGTTTGCTACAACTGTGAAAAGATCTGCTAAAACCAGATGAAATGTACCTTTGGAAGCTTGGCAGATGGTCCTGTTCTGACATCACGAATATTAACGATTTCTAAAACTTCTGTATCCTGAATGAAAACGAAATAATGGTAAATGTTTAAATAAACAAATTCTAATGCTATATTTAATAATACTGTTAAAGGATTGAGTTTCCTGAACCCAAGTAATTTTACACCTTGAATGGTATTTTGGGGGTTGGAAATCACGTCGTCAGTTAGCTTGAGTAATTAAAAATCTATAACAGCCTTACAGCACAATAAAACAACATTGCATTAAAATAATTACGAAATATACAAAGCTACAAAAGAATCAAGCAATTTCCCTACAAACATTATAATTAAATAGTTATTTATAGCAACAAAATGGAATCCGACCTTATAATTCAGTAAGTCAATTGAGAAATTGGATTTACTATTCCTATTTAATGTGCCAATAAATTTAAACTTAAAGCTGTTCTAATTTTACGTCAATATAATGCGGTTTTTCCCCTCCAAACATTATCATTGTGGGAAATTACTTAAGTGGAACTATGAAAATCATTGAGTAGCTTGACCTAGTTAGTGAAATTTTACATAGTATTCCCATAGCAAACGAAAAAAATTAATGCCTTCCTCCGTTGACGGCTTCGAATCGTTGCCTTAGGAAAAAACCCCTCCAACACCAAGTTCATATTTACTTTTTCTATCGTGACTGTAGTTCAATATTTACAAACTTCAAAGTTTGCCGCTGAAACCATATGTCTTTTTTCCCTTAACGATAACAAGTGACGGCATCTTGTTCAATCCTGTCTTTTCTAACAAAGCCAGCGATAAAGTCTAAAAACAGTTTTGATCCCTTGATTGATAATTAATGTGTACTAAAAAGGCAAACAAACAGAATTATGTACTGAGGAAAATTTCAATATCTAGTATTCTGTGAGACCCATGTCAAATTGTCAATCAATGAAATAAAAGAGTGACATGTGTTTACTTCAGCCTAAAATTCTGATCTAAACTCATTTCTGTAAGTGAAGGAACAGATTTGTTATTCATCAGGTGGACAAAGAAGCTACAAAGAAGTAAGTTTTAAATGCAACACCTTTTTAACCAACGTATTCCAACGACAGCGATACCGGAACACATACTGAGGCATAAAGGGAGCTCACAGTCGTTGCGGGGAATTTTGTCACAAAAATTATTTTGTAAAGGAGACATTAAAAAACAAAATGATACATGCTTCATGTAATGCAATCTTAATTTTCTTGTTCAAATAATTGCTCTCCTGTTCAAATTTCAGGAAGGTCCTTTAGGTATTAAAACCATTTAACCGTTTTTAATGAATCAGTTAAGTCATTAGATAATTAAAAAGATACGTCTGCGTATCTTTAAACAAAACTTTTCAACTCATTCAATTTAAAGGGTTTAATAGCTGCATTCACTGTTTCCTTATGTTTGTAGTCTCCACACATGGAGTTGTACCTTTGTATGACCGTTTGAGCGCAGTTTTTGGGGGCCGATACAGGGCTAATGGATCGCTGAAATATCGTAGGGTATATACCAATGCATCAGACGGCGAGAAGGACTTTTTTTGGATAACTCCAAGAAACTTTCTCTTGCTTAAGTTAAGCTTGCTTAACCAAACCGACTGAATTTCAAAAAGATAGACATACATATATATATATATATATATATATATATATTTGTGTGTGTACATAAGAATGTAATTTGTATTTTTATATACATTTATTGCATACATTTTTCATATATATATATATATATATATATATATATATATATATATATATATATA
>RDPX01000095.1:779029-791932 GCA_003991215.1 Morbakka virulenta | reverse complement strand
ACTATTACTATTACTACTATTACTACTAGTACTACTATTACTACTACTATCATTACTACTGCTACTACCACTACTACTACTCTTACTGCTACTATTGCTATTACTACTGCTGGTACTACTACTAGTACTACTACTACTACTACTTCTGCTATTACTACTATTGCTATTACTAATACAAATACTACTACTGCTGCTACTATTGCTACTACTGCTATTACTACTACTATTACTACTACTACTACTACTACTACTACTACTACTACTACTACTACTACTACTATTACTACTACTACTACTACTACTACTACTACTACTACTACTACTACTACTACTACTACTATTACTATTACTACTACTACTACTACTACTACTACTACTACTACTACTACTACTACTACTACTACTACTACTACTACTACTACTATTACTACTACTACTACTACTACTACTACTACTATTACTACTACTATTACTACTACTACTATTACTACTATTACCACTATTACTACAACTACTATTACAACAACAACAACAACTACTACTACTACTACTACTACCACTGCTACTACTACTACTACTACTACTACTACTACTTCTACGACTATTATACATTTGTTGCCCACTGAATGTCAGTGGCAATGTGTTTTCGGGGTTTGGCTTTTACAAGACTTCTCAAATCCCGAGAACCTGATTCCTGGCAGAATGCACCATCACAGTTCTTTGCACCTCTGTAAAAAGTGTGTCTGTTCCCATGTCCTCCAATCTCTTCTTTATTTTCTTTGGTATTGTTCAAAGTGCTCCTTGACTATTGGGATGGCTGTCAATCTCATGCCCCATAACGTCTATATCTCGTGCAAGGTCTAAATGTTTCTCAATCTTTTCCACCTCCTTAAGGTTTACTCTTGTATCATATGGAATAGCAAAGTCTATGATTTAAATGGATTTCGTTTCTTTCTCTATCACAATCATATCAGGCGCTTCAATCACGTGGTCATTCCGAATGTTAAAATCTCACAATATTTTTCATCCGTCATTTTCTTGTTCTGGCTCTGGTTGATGTTCGTACTACTTTGGCTTTACTTCGATCCCATTATAATGACACCTTTCCCAATAAATTCGCTTTCGAACCCAATCGTTTGGACGTTTGGACTCTTTTTGAGCCAAATTACTGCATTCACTGGTAATATGGCTCAGCGTCCCATCTACCTGCCCGTACATTCTGCATTTACTTTCTTCTTGTGTTAAACTGATCTTTGCTTTATTGATATTGGTGGGAATTGTTTGTTAATGTGCTGCCATTATCACTGATTCCGTTCCTCTTTTAATTTCTGCATTTCTGACCCAGTTCCATCTCTCCTTGCTAGCTACATTTTCTGTCTGTCTTAAAAACTGCCAATCTAATCTCTTTTCATTCCATAGCTTATAAGTTTCATTCTTTTGCCGCAACTCACTCTCAAGTTCGCTCTCTCCTGTTTATTAGTTTGCAACTCTAGCTGCTTTTAGAGACTTTTCCTCGCTGGTGTATACATATTTTTCAATTACAATTATTACTATCATTTTTATTATTATTATTACTATTATTATTATTATCATTTTTATTATTATTATTACTATTATTATTATTACTATTATTATTATTATCATCATTATTATTATATTATTATTATTGGTTTCTTTTGAGCTGCTATATAAATAGGGCAATAGGTAAATGAAGTTTGAGGTAATAAAAAGTTTATGGAGATTTTATACTAAATCGACAATGCACTTCTGAGGATATGTGCTGTGCTGTTTAACACAATTTTTTGAATTTCGATAAATTTTGGTTGTCCTGGGATTTGTTCAAGAAACCTATCGGTGCCTTTCTTGATCAGGCCAAGTGGTCCAATTACAACCGGCAAGGTTTTGATTACACGGTTGGCGCCACATTTTTCCTATTTCTATTTCAAGGTTTTTATACTTTAAGAGTTTTTCAAAGACTTATGCCGAAACATTTTTGTCTGAAGGAGCACTAATGTCTACAAAAAGGCAGGTGTTATTAGTTTTGTCCTTATTGACAATATCTGGGCCATTCGCCTGCTTAGTGCGATCTGTATGCTGTATGTATTAGAAAAGCCCATGAGATTGCAGCATCTTTGCCTTCAGTAGCTGGATCTGGATGGTGTTCGTATCACTTGTCTTGCGTTTTAATAGAAAAGTGATTACAAATTTTCCAATACAGGTATTAATCTCTCTGTCGTGGCGATTTTTGTACTCATTCGGGGTTAGAACTGAGAAGCCAGAAACAAATTTATCAATCGATTTGACTTTGTCTTCACAGAACCTGCATTTTGGATTCGCACCGTTACGCAAGATGATCGTCAGTTGCTTTCTAATTTTAGTGTTGATTCTCTTAAGTTCACTTAAATTCCATTTTATGATGTTAAAAGTGTAAGTTACAACAGGTATTGGAAGGGTCTTGATTGCTGTTAATTTGTAATTTGAGTTAAATTCCGTTTTCATAATTGATCTTACTCTTCGGGTGAACTCCTTTCTTATCCTCTCTTTCAGTTTCGAATGTTGGATACCATCACCTTCATTAACACCTAGATATTTATAGGCTTCTTCTTGATCTAATTCCTTAATTACAACATCATTTTTCAACTCTATCTTTTCAGAAGTAACTAATTTCTCTCGCCTAAAAATAGCTTTGGCACATTCACCAAGATTGAACTCAATACAAATCCCATTACTAAAAGCTTTCACGGTCTTCAATAACCCTTCCAGGTCTCCATCGTTATGAGCGTACAGTTTCAAGTCATCAAAATAAAATAAATGGTTGATATTCGTGTCCCTTATCTTGTATGCATATCTGTATTGTTAAGGAGTTTAGTAAATGGTAAAAGTGCCATCCAAAATAAAAGAGGGGGAAGGGACCTTTAAAAATGCCACATTTTACTCTCAAACAATTCGAAATTAGAATGTTACCCTCGTGCCTAAGAGCAAGATTCGTTTCCCATAAGGTCATACTAGTTCTAAGGAAGTAGGTTCAAGCAAGAGGGGTTTTGAAGATTTCTAAAGATTTCAAAATCCAGGAGTGTTGAATGCTGGCAAATGCTTTCTTTTAATCGATCCAGACTGAACTTAGATTTTTATGATTTGCGTGAGTATTTTCGAGTATTATTTTATTTATAAACAACTGATCCTTCCACTTATGACCCTCTACGACAGCCTTTCTATCAATGGGGGAAATGTTTTGTTCATCCATATAGATACAGGTTCTTTCATTTAAGATTAAGGAAAGCAACTTGTAGCAGGTTGATAAACATGTAATGAGTCTGTAATTTTTAGGGCTCTCTGTTTCCTTACTTTTGACTAGCAAATAAGCAGTCCCTTGGCAGAACCATTCTCGTGGTGAGTTTGGTTCCTGCATAATTTTGTAAAGGAAAACACTACACCATGGTCTTAATGAAACGTTCTCGCCATTAAGTTGATAGCTGAAAGGAATGCTTGTAAGGTACAAAAATTCAAATTAAAATACCGTAGAATAACAAGTGTGGGCCAAAAGATACCAACCGATGCTCCAGAAAAAGCAGGAATGTTCCTCGAAGAAATGAGAAACTATTACTAAGACTACAAAATAGTTCCCTATATGAACGACATTCTATGTTACTTTGATTTACATCAACAAGCTGTGATTTCGAAGGGGTAAGAACTGAAATGTTTGGTGCTGCAGGTAACGAGAAAATGTACGAGTGCAAAAACAAAGTGATCGTTAGACAGTCATATAACTTCCACCAATGTCAATTTTCAAACACTTTAAAATAGGCCTCTAATTGAAAACTTCCAAATCATACGGTAGTCAAAAGCACTAAAGGTGATGCAATGAGAAAATATCTCACAATGTCCCATATGTTTCTCTAAGCAAATGAACACTCTATTTGTTATGGGTACCGCTCCACAACAAAGATGAAGAAGTTATTTCGACATTTGACAAACTGAACACCAAAGTGACATATTGCCGGGGGTACGGCATCGTAAATCCAATTTCTAGACAGGCATGTCAACAAGCCTTTTAAAGATAAAATGAAATAAAATTGAGCTAATTGGAAAGAAAATGGTGCAATGGAGTAAAATAAAACAGGGTGGAAAGTGCGTCAAATAAAATGGTAGACACTTGAGTTGATGACTCGTGGAAACCAATTTCTGGAAAAACGGTTATCAAATGAGTTAAATTATGTGATTGTATTAAATGTAATAGGCGGCTTCGTGTGTTTCGTTCACGGTTAAGACAAACAGATATAAGCAGATTAGTTTAATTGCGGGTAAAAAAACATTTTCTCTGATCCTGGGAAAAAAACTTTTGAGAACGACTGAAAATGTCTCGGCAGATGATGAAACCAAAGACGACCCAGTCATTAACTCAAGAGATGGCGACTCCGAAAGTGAAGACAAACCTGCTGTTTATGGCTTTGAAGTCTGAGATATCGATGTTGAATAACTTTTTTATCTTCTGTATTTGTTATCATTTCTCATTTGTTCTTTTCGTTAAGTTAAAGTGGGTTTGAAGAAAAATTGGAAGCCTTTCTCATTCATACCCTCCACTGAGTCAACGAATTTTATGAGCCCATAGGCTTCAATGAGGGAAATAAGGTAAGCATTTCCTAGGTCGATAGCCTACCCAACCAAGTAAATGGCTTTCTGGATGGGATTCAAACGTTTTCTTACTCTTGAAAATGATAAGAGCACCTTTTACTGGCTACATGACCGAATCATAAAAAGCACCAGAATAAACAACCAAAGCTAAAACCTATTATATTTTATACATAAGACTGAATTCCTTTCTAGTTTTTGTTTCATACAAAAAAAATGCATGGTGGCATTTGTCTTGTGGAAGGTTTTGTCTCTATCCCCTTTTAGTTTAGTGTACATGTGCACTCGTTGAAAAGCTCTGCCTTCTTCAAAAATAAAAAAACTGAAAGAAATGTGTTTAAAATAAATATGATACCAAAAAGCCTTAATCCTCAGATGGCACTGCCTCAAAACGTGGATTTCAATACAATTAACGTGTTCAAGTATGTTTAGTGGTCATCACAGCTTGTATGTTTACACTCTTGTTCGTCCCACTAAGGAAAAAATAAAAACTGGAAGATATTTAACTGGAAGATAGCTCAAGGGCCTAGAACGCTGAACACCACTATTACTTGGTTCTTATGGACTAGTTCTCTTTCTCGTTGTGTGAGCCCTTCTCAGAATTCCTTTGCTAAAAGAGATGCAGCTGATTCAGCCATCCTCTTTTCATTTATTTGTTTCTAGTAAATTTGGAGTCCCCAAGGTGATCTATTTTAAGCAAAAATAAGATTGCAGGATAAACATCATCTGGAACAAAAAAATTGCACATTCTGGTGCCTTGATATCCTTACAACTACAAACTTTTATATTCTCAGTTTACTACTAATAAAATTAAAAATCAAAATAACAAGGCAGACATACCTTTGAAAAATCTTCTGGCCTCCAATACAAAACATGGCCTTTAGGGTCAACTTGGACCATAAAACAAACAGTGACGCCAACATCTTGCTGTCAAAAGGGTAAAGAGAAGAGATGGTTTAAAAAGCGACTCACGAATTTAAAAGTAATATACATTTCACTTCTTATTGCGAATGTTAAAAAAGTACAGAATAGCAGTCGGCACCACATAACTCGATTTTGGCACAGACGGAATTTCCTATAAGTTCCACAAATTTTAAAAGGAATTTCTCTCCCAACTACTATACAACATAGTGCCAGATTTAATTTTCAAATTTCGGGATTTCTTGTCCTAAAAAGCCACACTTTACTGATTTAAGTTTACTTTACGAGTTTTCATTGTTCTCTTGTTTCGGCTGGGATTTTCTCTTTTAACGTCCTTCATCTCTTGTTCTGTTTGCTTTAGACGTACTCCTGTTAGTCTTCTGGTGAAGTGAGAGTTTCTTGCTCTTTCTATCCACAACCAATGTTTTTTCACAGTTTAAAAAATTATTCTCGCCGGGAAAATCAAACCCGGATTGTCTTGGCTATTGTGCGACTGCGGAAAGCATTGTCAGGTTCTCTTTTACCGCCGGCTATAAACGCGAAGACAAATTTTATTGTAAACGAAAATTAACACTTACCAAGGTAACTTAAAAAAAACAAATTAAAGAATCTCCGGAATTAAGTTTAACTGCTTTTATAACTCCCAAGGAGTCAAGTTGGAGCTGTTGATAAGGCTGTAGCTATCCAACAGCCATAAAAAGCAGGCAGTTTTTACAAATAAAATCTTATTTGTTCAATTCAAAACCGTAAGTGAAAATAAATTTCAAAAAACTAGACTTGCAGTGTGTGGGTTGCATCAATCAGAATCTTTGATGGTCTAACTGACAAAGTCAACGTATTCAGCGACCTAACGATAGCTTCATCTTTGATCACACCGGATTTCGCCAAACAAAAAAAAGGTGACTAATCAACTGAGGGAAATAAAAATCTAATCCCTCCAACAGCAGGAAATAGATTGAACTACACTTTGATGCAGTTTTGTCCATATTGAGCTACTTTTTATTGATTTTAGGAATATGGGTGCGTCTTCACAAATCAATTTTAACCAAAAGGGCAGAGTTTTTAATTGTAACTATTATAAGTAGCAAAATTGCATCTGGTTACAGAATTAGCAGTAATTCATTTTCAAGGTGACCCAACCCAGCTTAACTGTGTCGAACTATTCAAAAACAAGTCAACATCTGTGGTTTTAATAAAAAATTTATGCCATTTTAGAGCGAATGATGAATTTGGTTACTGTCCTCTACCTGGTCGCCGCAGCAACAGATTTGTGCCTAACAAAAAAAAAGTCAGCTTCCTATGCAGCTCGTTTAATAGTTATTAAAAACTCTGCTAAGGAATTTGTAAGATAATCTCAAGTAATGCAAAACAATTTCCATTTACAGTTTCAAAATAAAAATACAGTTAATTACTGCTGGTCAACTAAAATTAAAATTTCTGTTGGTTATATAAAACAATTTGAGAGCAAGTGTAAATTTATAGTAAATCGCCGTCCTGATTGAATAGCTAGCAATTAACCGTCAACACCATCAACACATATTTCAAAGTGTGATGTGCATGTTACGAAATCACTTTTCTCTTCAATATGAATAACCAAATAAATATTAAATACATGTTCATTTTGCCAACGGCATTTCTACAAAAGTGAAAAGATTGCCAGCGGCCGGATATTGGATACAACCAAGTTATGCCCCCTTTAAGTTGTAATGCCCACTGTATATAATGGCACATACTGAATTCTTGTGCCATTTGTTCTACTATTATTCAACCTGCTCTGTCCCTTTTTTATCTTATGGGTTACTCATTAACCGAATGTGGTCAGTTTCACAAAATAACTTGACCTAAATTATTGGTATCAATTTCAACTTCAATACTATTCCAAAACTATATGTTTTTACCTCAAATAAACACAGCAGTTGGCAGATGAAAATAAAGTCAAAAATACTTTCGAATGCTCTCTTCAGGAAAACAGTTTAATCTTTGTACGAATAACAAATCATTAAAAAATCGTTAACAGACAAATGGATTGTAGTGGTACCGACAAAATTAAGGATACCACAAAGTTCTTAAAGCAACCTTTCCATGCAGGGTAACGGAATTCTTGTCTTAAACTCTATTCGCTTTAATGATCTCCACAAGCACTGTCTTAACTACTTCGTGACTCTTCCGCTTTATCACTTTCATACTTTCTTCCAGAAGCTAATGGGTACAGCCCAATACATACACACATACAATCGGTTCTTTTTTATTAACGTCAGGTCTGGAAGCATCCTCCATGATAATGGGCTTCCCTCCAGATGCCTGGCTAGCTGCACGCATGGCATATCTCACACTAGACTTCCAGATCGCTCTATTCATGGGGTCACTTGAACCAAGGCCCCAGCCAGAGATGTCATCCACAACAGACAGCAATATTTCTACGATGGAGTGTTTCTACAACCTCACAGACTCTACCACGCAGAGTATTCACATTAAGTGTACTAATTCTGACCAGTCTCAGGCGCTTGCAGGATTTGCCTTGATGGCCCGACNTATTGGTATCAATTTCAACTTCAATACTATTCCAAAACTATATGTTTTTACCTCAAATAAACACAGCAGTTGGCAGATGAAAATAAAGTCAAAAATACTTTCGAATGCTCTCTTCAGGAAAACAGTTTAATCTTTGTACGAATAACAAATCATTAAAAAATCGTTAACAGACAAATGGATTGTAGTGGTACCGACAAAATTAAGGATACCACAAAGTTCTTAAAGCAACCTTTCCATGCAGGGTAACGGAATTCTTGTCTTAAACTCTATTCGCTTTAATGATCTCCACAAGCACTGTCTTAACTACTTCGTGACTCTTCCGCTTTATCACTTTCATACTTTCTTCCAGAAGCTAATGGGTACAGCCCAATACATACACACATACAATCGGTTCTTTTTTATTAACGTCAGGTCTGGAAGCATCCTCCATGATAATGGGCTTCCCTCCAGATGCCTGGCTAGCTGCACGCATGGCATATCTCACACTAGACTTCCAGATCGCTCTATTCATGGGGTCACTTGAACCAAGGCCCCAGCCAGAGATGTCATCCACAACAGACAGCAATATTTCTACGATGGAGTGTTTCTACAACCTCACAGACTCTACCACGCAGAGTATTCACATTAAGTGTACTAATTCTGACCAGTCTCAGGCGCTTGCAGGATTTGCCTTGATGGCCCGACCCTCCCCCCCCCCCGCACCTGATATGAAGGGGCCAAGCCGGAGACGTTACTGACATGAGTGCCAGCACTGCCTGTATCTAGATCAGTGTTTGAACTTGCCATATTTGTTTGGATACAAGGTTTTATGACCTTCCAACTCAAACTTATAGTGTCTGAGGGACCAGATTTGTCAAATGTTTACTCTTAAATTGGAAATGACTTGCCGTGAGATACCCAACAGTCGCAGAGGCCAATCCACCAAGATAGTCGCTGGATGCCAGACAGACACTTCTTGGATTTTCATTTGATTTTTTCCTTAGGGCTTGACTGCCATAGAACCTGGGATGAATCCCTTGAACTGCCGTCCAACAGCGATACTGCCAACCGGGATGAGCATCTGCTTCACCTGAAGCTTTTGGCAATGGCTCTTCAGGGCTTATACCGACCCGACTCGGTAGGTTGTTTAGTATCTACCGGCAACTAGGATAGAATCCAGAGGGAACGACCTGCAAGACCCACCAGGCAGATGGTCTTCAAGGGGGCTGAGCTTGGGGGCTGAGCCTGGACCAAGGAGACCCATGGACGTACAACCAAAACCTCAATGGGTTTATTAAGTACTTTGATGGAAGTCGTTTCTACACAAGAAGTGGCTATCCTTTATGCATACCATCACTGTATTAGAAATAAAATATGATACTGGGCTTGATTTTTTAGGCGGGATTTTCACCTGTCTAATTTCCTGTTATTTTTTATTTCTGTAGCCCAGTCTTTTTTACAAAATCTCTTTCTTCCTTTGTTGTTCTAGTCAGCTGTGAGCCCATCTTTTTTCAATTAATTTTTCTACTGTACAAAATATATGTACAAAAAACTTTTAGAGCTTCGATTTCCGCTAGGATTTAGGTGGGGCTCTTTCATTCAATCCTCTTCTTCTTTGTCTTTCGGCTATATCCCATAAGGCGTCGCCACAGCGGATCAGCCGTCTCCACCCTGTTCTGTTCGTGACATCAGCATACCTTGCACCAACAGCCTCCATATCTCTTGTGTCCATAGCTCTTTCACTCAACAAAGATCTTAATTCCCACAGTTTAAAACACAACTTTCTGTTTTTCAATCATCTAAGCAACTCCTGTTTCTAAAGATGTCGATTATGGTAGTCCATACATCTTTCCTTTTTGTACTTTGCAGGATTTCATTTTCTGGGCAGAATCTTTCATACACGAAACATGTCTTTCTTATCATATAACAATTAAATTTAATTTGAAGTTCTCTTTGATTGTATTTTAGAAAATGTTACTAACCCTTGGAGTTAAGTATGTGGAACATTGTCTTTTCTTTTGCTGGTGTATTGCAATTCTTTGTAACAAAAATGGGACTGACTGCATCAACACAAAAAATTTGTGTTACACACACTAAGTTTTTCGAGTATTTTTAGTGGAAAAGTTTATTCGTGTACTGACAGACGTGATACGGTTATAGTATCCCCTCAATCATACTCAAAATGGCCCCCA
Source organism: Morbakka virulenta (assembly GCA_003991215.1). Classification (NCBI taxonomy): domain Eukaryota; kingdom Metazoa; phylum Cnidaria; class Cubozoa; order Carybdeida; family Carukiidae; genus Morbakka; species Morbakka virulenta. Next base: position 781,679 of record RDPX01000095.1, on the reverse strand, counting down.
CTTCAGATCTGTGACAGTCCTAAAACACTTTGGTAAAGAGCTAAAGATATTCACTACAAAGTATGTGCGCTGTTGTTGATAGGCATTGCCAAGCTTTTCCACAACTAATTTACAGTTGATCCATTTACAGACCTTTAATATAAGCTGTACTGAGCTAAAAGTAGGAAAACACGTGTTTACTCACAGGCATATGTGCCCTTGACGAGTTCTTTGAAGAAAACGAGACGGTAATATCTTTAAAGTTATCCCTGACATGATAAGCCTCACCTTCTCACATGAAAATGACGAATTTACTTAAAGCTTTGATTAAAACCTCATGTCACTAATGTCTTTGAATTACTGGAAATGTTGTTGCTAGGGATTTACTCAACGCAGATGTATAGAATCTTAATTTTGTGAACATAAGCTAAATTCTGATGAGATTATTGCTGTACTCTTTCTACCAAACATTATCAAATGATCCTGCAATTTCGGCATGCCACAATTTTGTTACATATGCTGAAATCAGATTTTAAAAATTTGCTGTAATTACGTGAAGGTTGTATTGTAAAAAAAGATTTTTTGTAATCCTTTCGAAATTCGAGTCTAAAATTCAAAATGAATATTTCTTTAAATGACAGGCTGTGCGATTTTATCAATTATATCAACATTGCAATGGAATAAAAATTAGATTTGGTCCTTACTACAAAGTTATTCTCGGTTAAACGATGGATTAATTAAACTGTAATTAAAATATGTTTGGACATATTTATAAAAAATTTTCATACTTTTATTTTATTTGCAGATAGCATATATATAGTATTTTGGCTTAATTGCCTAAGATGCAATCGTAATTCCAAACATGATTTTACGCTACAACCTAAGTAAGCTATTTTGCTAACACTCATCAGGACTAGAATGCAAGAACGAAGAGAGAAGAATTGATGGGTGACGAAGTTGATAAAGGGGTGAGTATCTCTCGAACGCAGCTCAAAAAACGCTTACGACTCATCAAAGGATAAAAGTTTCTTTATCTATGGGTTTTACTAAGTCAAGAATTTACAGGTCATGTTGGATTATTTATTATTCAGTAAACTAAATAAAAACTCACCGTTTCATTCAGTAAAAATGGAGAGATTAGTCACGATTTTAACTATTTTGATTGCAAAAATTTGAAAAAAATAAGGACCTCTTCCTCCATCATTACCATATTGTTACTGTTTGTTTGTTTACGCGTAACGTGGAATAACTAGGTCTTCCCCTTAATGAGAAATGTGGTAACTACAACGGAGGGAGCTCGAAAGGGAAATTACGATGGCACGGAACAAAACGCACCACTTCGGAAAAATTGGAGTGGCGTTTGGGCGTGTCAGTTGCGTCTGATTACTTTCATTTTCTATCTTTCAAAGAAGCCTACTGCTGTTACTTCGAAAATGCAAAGCAACATTAGCATTACTGTTTTGTTAGCCGTGGGGTGAGACTCAGGATTTCGTGCTACAAGAACATGATGAACTACTCCTGGCAGTGGGTAAAGGTAGGCAGATATTAGCACAATATGCATGTAATTAGCTCTAGTCGGGGCATTACGAATGATAAGAATTCAGTTTGTGAGCTTTTTTCAAACAAATTTATGTACCTGCATCACTGCGCTAAGCAAACTGTGGAAACACAAAAAAACAACTTACTTTAATTCCTTTCTCAAACGCCATGGCTACTTCCAGGGGCAAGTGTGCAAATGATCCAAATTGTTTTTGTTACATCTGTGCGAGTTATACATTAACAGATCACAGGGTTAATATCAATACTTTAATGCAAAAAGCCCACTCGGCATATTTGGAAATTAGGTTAGAAGACCATGACAAATCATGGTCTCCAAACAAAGTCTGTATATCTTGCTATGAAAGGCTACACCAGTGGACCATGGAAAAGAAAACGCATACCTCATTTGGTACACCGGTGGTTTGGAGTGTACCTCGTTTTTGTTTAGTAAAAAACAACTGGACGGAGTAAGAAAAGTAAGCACAAAATTCAGTACCCATCCCTCAAATCTGCTATCCGTCCAATGCCTCATTCGGACGAGGTACCTATCTCGATATTTAGGGGCCTTGAAGAAGTAGTGGAATCACCTTGCACCAGTAGTTGCGATCTGTAAGTCTCAGCACTTGAATTACACTGTGCCAATCCTGAGCGGCCCAGCCATTATCTAGTGAGAGACCTAAATCTTTCTAAGAAAGCATCCGAGTTGCTAGCCTCAAGACTCCTGCAGTTTCTCATCGCTGAGATAGGGTTGGTTTTCTGCAACGATGTCGTATCTTCTTGAAGCGCTAGATTTTGAACAGTATCATTCACGTGAGTGGAAATTATTCATTGCCAGCTCCAAGCAAAGCTTGAAATGTGCGCTTCTTTACAACCGATATGGGACTGTTACTCTGCGTAATTTAGTAGAACTGAAAGAAACCTATGAGAGTATAAAAACTGTGACAGAGCAGCTAAGCCATCACCGTCATCAATTGACCATATGCCTCGATCTCAAAATGGCAAATTTTTTTCTGAGCCAGCAAAAAGGTAATACAAAAGACCCTTTGTGTGTGTGTGTGTGTGTGTGTGTGTGTGTGTGTGTGTGTGTGTGTGTGTGTGTGTGTGTGTGTGTGTGTGTGTGGCCAGAGAGTTT
>RDPX01000095.1:760229-778816 GCA_003991215.1 Morbakka virulenta | reverse complement strand
TGTGTGTGTGTGTGTGTGTGTGTGTGTGTGTGTGTGTGTGTGTGTGTGTGTGTGTGTGTGTGACGGCAGAGAATTTACGAACCATTGGTCAAGGAAGATCTGCCCTGCAAGAAAAATTTTTCGACACAAGATCATCTTCCCGCCTTTGCACATTAAACTGGGATTAATGATGGAGTTTCTGAAGGCCTTTGAGGAATCGAGGTCGTGCTTCACCTATATTAGAGAAACGTTCTCTGCGATCATTTACGAGAAAGTTGGCTGGTGTTTTCGAAGGATCACAGATTCGACACCTAATGAGGAATGACAAGTTTCGGAAATCAAGAAATGCTAAAGAAAGAGAACCTTGGAACTCACTTAAGGGCTTCCATTGAAAAACGTAAGCCAGTAACTACAAGAAAATTGCTCAGAGATTGCTGAAAGCATTTGAGAAGCTTCGATGCAACATAAGCATCAAGTTTCATTTTCTGTCTAAGACACATAGAGCGGCTTCTCCCAACCTTTAGCGGCATGAGCGATAAGCAAAAAGAGATTCTACCAGGACCTCAAGGTCATCGAGGTGTGGTACCAAGGAAGACGGGATTTGCACATGCTGGCTGACTCCCGCTGGTCTATCCAAAGGGACTTTCCACAGAGCAGGTATTCACGGAAAAGCTACATGCGACTGTTCCTGGCTGAATAAACACCACCTTTACCACGGTTAGCTTGATTCATAACTATACATACCATATTTGTTTGACGTAGCCTTGTACTTTCTTCAGCAGCGTCCTTCATGCTTTCAGTTTAATAAATGTATGATCAACAATCACATCTAAATCCTTTTCTGCACTGCATCTTTAGAACTAACCGCATAAAAGGTGCATGTGTTATAAAGAATATGACTGGCTTTTGCCCTATAAAGTGCGGATTTCAAGGCCTGATGGTGTGGTGTACAGCCAAAAAAGGACATGTAGCGCAAAAACTAAGGCAATATTCGAACTCGAAGGATCGAAAATAGTAGGAAAATGCACAAAAAAGCAGTTAAAAAAACCTGGTTTCCCCAGTGTAATTAATGTTGCTTAAATGCTTCGTAATTTCATTACTGATATTCCATTTTAACATGATTCAACTTTATTTCAAAAACGACATCAAGCCATGTCGCATAAAAAGTTTTAATACCAGTTTCGTTTTTCAAAGGTGTATAACCAGAACACATCATCTCCAGATTTTTTTCTAATTCAAGTCCTTTGTCGTGTACATCTACTTTCCGCTATTGGAACAACTAGTGTCTTCCCTCCACTTCTATCTGAGCTAGGGTTACGATACAATAATCAAAGAACACAGTCCAATCTACCTGGCTATCAGATTTGCTATTTCCATACAAATACTTCCTGCTAATGTAGATTGGGGCCAAGCTCTGTCAAAAAAGTGGCCACAGGAATGCAACTGAGTTAACTTTAATTAAAATGCTCACGTCTTTTACTTTATATATTAATTCCATAGAAAGCCTCGACTAATAAATTTTGAGTAGTGTTACTCTTTTAATACGATGGTGTTTTCTCGTATTATCTTCGATACATTTGCATTTCCGTTGTGTTTACAAAATAATTTTCGTAGAATGTAAGCTTTGGAGAAAATGGGCATTCCCTTGACTCTGTCAGTCGTAAGCAAATTGCTTTCTCCACCGCACACAGCAAGCAAAATAACACGAGTTCCGAAAGTATTACACATGTTAGATATTTTGCTTTTCATGGAGAAAAGCAAATTTGCCTACGAGTTATGCACCCCACACGGAAGAAATTTAATCAACACAAATGGCAGGAGTGATAGTTTGCTTAAGCAAAATGCTCTCGTGTGGGCAAGGAGAAATATGTCTACCAGTACCTCAATGTCTGGTTTTAAACCTTCTTTAAACATCACCTATTTCATCTACTGCCATAAAATTCAGTATTAAGAACAATATCGTTAACTTAAGTACCATTGACACTCGCATATGTTATTTGCTTCAAAATTAATTTCTGGAGATGCACAGTCGCAAGCAGAGGCGATAAGGATACCGTAGTGATGATGTTGATAAAAATAATACTGATGATAATGAGAACGACAGTAATTTTTTTACATCGGTTTTATTCCCACCCCTCCCCGCATCTATTTCAGAAACCATACACGTACTAAATAGCTAGCCACTTTCACCGGTGATTGGTTAAGTCAAAGAACCTCAGTTGTCTCGAGTTGAAAACCGGGCACATCCTGTGTTGTAGGCAGATAGTTTACCACTTCGCAACTCCTGTACTACTTCTCTTGGACCAATGTGATGCTATGCAACATCTTCATGAAAACCATAATACTCATGTTAGGAAAAAACTAACCTTTCAGAACGATTTCTCAAACTTAAATCAAAATTTACAGCTTTGAAGATTATAGTATATTATTTAACAACTACTTCATTTCCATGTATACTTTTAAAAATCTTCCTCCGTTTGGTATGCACACAATATCACCGTTGCCCTCTATCCAAGGCGTCTCTTCCCAGTGTTATACCATTCAAGTATTTGATCCACCCAATGTTTATCTGATCTTCCTAGAAATCTTTTGGTAGTACACCCATCTTTGAAACGTATATCCACGGGTGTCCTTTTTATTGTGCCTAGTCAATCCATTCTTACGCCCAGTTTCGTTCTCATATTAGCAGTATAAATATTTATTTATTGATTTAAAGAAACAAGTCGGCTTTTTTATTTTCTTTCTTTTACTAAAGTATCACAATTGAATTTCTAGTCCATATATTTTCTTCAATTAATGTGTAGATCTGCTACCCTTATTCTTTTTTCTTAAGGTTTGTGTCCTTCGCTCTTGTCAATTCCCCTTCTGTTTATACTTTTACATTCTTGATATGGGTCAGTGTATAAAACAAGTAAATAGATGGATAGATAAATAGAGATATTCACCAACAAAAATTATCATAAAATTCCAGACCAAAAAAAGGGTAAAACAAACATTATGTCAAGGCAAGTCTAGAAAACGTTGAAAATTGAAAATAACATTACAAATAAAAATTGTGTATTCTAAACATAAAAGTTCATAAAATTTTTAGATTTCTGCGCCCATTAAAAAACTGTAATGATTCACGCGGTTAAAAATCGATACTGATCAACCCACACCGATAATGCGTTCAACATTGTTCTTCCCTCTGTTCACTGAATATGAAAATGAGAATACCCTGGGTACAATTTCCAATGTTGCAATTCTCAGTCCTGAACACGTATGTTCGTTTGCGACACACACTGAAAAATCAACTGACTATTGTAAGGAAAGAAGAAAGGAAATTTGAACGAAAAAAACAAGGGTTTTTGTGCTGCTGTTAACTGCAGTAAAAACAAAATTCACAACAGGCCTCAGCTTTCATTGTTTTACAAAACTTTTAATGCTTACTGAATGCTTTTTACAGTCTTAAGTTGCACCCTTTACTTCATGTTTAATTATGTGTCCACAACAACAGTGTAAGCTGTGTTTTTTCTGTAAGTCTCTAGCTACAATGCTCTCTTACCACAAATGCAGTTAGCTTCACAAACCAGTCAGTCAGCGCTTGTGATGTTTCTATCTTACTTCATTATCTTGTACGCGAAACAGAGTTTTAGGTATGTAGGTAAGGTGTTCGTTAACTGGCGCCAAGAGTAACATGAATTAGAAACAACAAATTATTCGAACATAAGTTGTCCTTCTGCCTCTTTCTCCCTCTGGATATTTACATTCTTTTTCAAACAATAATATCCGCCAATGAAACATTCTCGTTGTTGTCTATAATAAAATTTGCCCGTTATTGTCTTTAAAGCAATATCGCTTTGTCTTTAAAGAATATACACTTCTTTGTTCAGACAATGCTGGATGTTTAATTTCGATAAAGAGGTTGCCTCGCCAACCTTTTTATCTTGTTGTAATTAGTACTACTGCTTGTCCATAGTGCAGGTTGTTATGGTTAACAAAGATCTCTTTACATTGCTTTAACAGTGACATAACTTAAGCCTCGATGAACTGATTTCGGTTGACCAATGAAGAGAACTAAAATTGCCCTTGTTACTAAAACACACTAATAGCTTTACCACATGTTATTCACTTTCCAAGGGGGTGATGATCCAAGGTAGTGTCTCCACAATCTCTGCATTATTTAAGCCGTTTCAGAACTAAACAGTTTAAATAATAACGCTCGGTATTTCCATTATAATTCTTCATGATCTAAAACGGTGTGCTTTTCGACAAAATTTCAACCTACAGTTAGAATTGTAAAACATTCTCAAGCCATTATTCTGGAGAAAAACACAAATTATAATTTTACCCTGCCTTCAAATGTCACATTATGGCATCTCTTAAGATACCGAGGGAGCTGTTTAAAAGGTTAAACCTAATTTTGTCCTAACAAGCTGTTGCCTTTAGTTTTTGCTAAACAAAAAAATGTTAAACCTCTATAAATAAGTTTCCTCTACGACTTTAGGGGAGACCGAAAGTGTTATTTTCTTCCGAAAAAAACAACGATAAATAGTAGTGTAGTGTCAACTTCAACTTGAAAGTGCTTCTTTCTTCTTAACACCTTTGAAATTATTGTCTTCGCCGATCCACGCAAAAGTCACTATTACTACTATACTATTATAAAGCCATGAAAAACTACTATTACTACTATAAAACACCAATCAATGCAAAAGAATTTTGAAATCTTTTTCGTGAAAAGTAGTCTGTGCGAAGTAATCTGTCCCTGTTAGATTCCACACATCATATGTATGTATATATATTCTTTTCGAACTTCTAAAAGACTGAAACTAGAAATTTTTATTGACTTTGTTAAATCACAACAATAAAAGGGAATGACTTTCCTCGTTCTGTGTCCTCAAAAAGGAGCATGAATGGGTTACCACAAAGCCATACCTATCGAAGAATGAGCAGTAATATTCTGTAATAGAACTGCTGGCAAGGTTGCCATGCCAACCAATTTATTTTATACCCGCTGTCTGTCATACTTTCCTGCACTAAAATTTACTCTACAAAACGAAAATTGTATACAGCAGGTCATGCACAAAAATCAAACAAAACCAGTTAAATGTTTTGGTGCATATTTTCTCCTAATGTATATCATCATTAAACTCGACTTCAAAATCAGAGGAGAAATTGCGAAACTTTTCCACCAAGCATTAAAAAAAAATGAAATCCTGGTAAAATAAGTTACCGTTGTTGCTCTGTTGTTTCACTGCATACACAATAAAACACTCGTATGTTTGTCGTTTTTAAATGATGCTGTAGCAAACCTATATTATTTTCACAGGTCTACTAATGATCCCCCAATACAAAATGACCATTCACTGACTCCACCCACAGCAGCGGTCACTAAATATTAAATAATTACTACACATTTCGCAAACAGTTTTGTTTGTCACGCTCGCAGAAATTTGGTTCTGATAATTGGTTACTTCATAGAAACCATTAACACCACAACCTCAATGTAGTAAAATGTATAAGTATGACAATGACGCTTTATTAGTTGACCACCCATCTAACAGGGAAGCGACCGCAATATGGTGACCTCGGTATTGTCTCCGACCGGAAACCCCCCACGGTTTCGATTCTATCATTAGTTTCATGTTTCAATGAAATAATAATACTTCTGCTATCTAATATCAATAAAATTAGGTCTTCTCACCTGAAAATATGTGGAACGCTTATGTTTTGCAAATACACACTACTTTGCGACTTAGCTTTAATGCGAGAAACTCCAACATTATCTGCACAATACAAAACATAAATAGCTTTTTTCACCTGAATGTGTTTGGAAAGACTTTATTTTGGTACGTGACACTATCTGATGAACCTTGCCAGCTCAGTCAATTTAGATTAATTTTATTCCACATTAAAAAAAAAAATTCAGAGAATTTGTTTATACAATATATGTGGATAATGAGACATTTGTATTATAATTAGCAGAGTTTAGGTACAATGATCAGGTTTTTTTACGTTAGCAGCCTTCATGGATGCGATCTAAAGCGCAAGCCAAAATTAAATATTCTTACCTGAAAGTTCAAAACTTGCAGAATAAGACTTTTAGCGGGGTTATTTTGGGTACACACCTTTCCCCCTTAAGTTCATCAAGAAAAGTTCCCTTATCAACTAAAATACTACATAGCATAATAAAACATTTTTAAAAACTTACATGGGAGATGAAATTTGTGTATATTGGTCAATTTGTTTGCGTCTAGCGTTGGCCATCTCATTTTTCCTGTGACTAATGTGGCCAAAAAATTGTGACTAACAGGACTCAGTGAATTAAAACTAAATAGAGAAAGATATCGTTGCAAAAAATGATCTGCTCAAGAGCGACTGCCTAAAGTTCAGTTGATAGGGCATGTGCTTCTGACAGCCATGAATAAAACCGAATTCAGTGCACATATATGTTAGAGCACCCATGATTCCCTGCTGGTTGCTGCGCTTTCAGAAAAGTTTATTTCCCTCTGAATGCAATTGCACTGTTTGGCTTCAGAGGTCTGTCAGCCGTTTTGCTCCATTGTTCATAGTTTTCTCGTTAGATGCTATCGCCTTCATAGTTAAAACAGCACTTTTAATTGCTTATGTATTTGCAAAATTTATTTTATTACTGGATCCTGAGCTTTGCTTTGCATTGAACCATGATCTATCCTGACAAAACGTTGAAAATAATTATAATTTACTTGTAAACACTAGCATTTTACTGACTGGCTTGCTTTATAACATTATTGTGTTCAGATCTTATACAAGACTTACAATACTAATAGATAGATAAAATGGTATATAAATAGGTAGGTGGATATATATATATATATATATATATATATATATATTCTTAAAAACTCAATAATTTAAAGAAAATAGTAAACATATCATCAACAAATCATTTTTCTTTCCGTACTTTTTACTAAACTGTCATCCTAGTGTAAACAACTACTACATTTTTCTCTTAATCAACACCTAATCTATAAGAATTATAAAGAAATCACCGGTTTTTTCAGAAACCATGACCAGGTATTTCTAGAGCTCGTGTTAAGTATTTGCATGCCAAGTTACAAATTGGTTATTTTACGAACTTTGTGCTTTCCCTCACGAGGTTAACGCGAATACAACTGAAAACAAGGCCTGAACATAAACTGCAGCCTATTGCACTCGTATTGCGTCCATGAATATGGTTAGCGCTTAAGTTTTCTTTATGACGTAAAGCTGCTTAAAGTCGCCTATTACAATTAAAATATTTATAGTAATTCAGTCTTTTTTCTCTTTTTTTTCAGGCTATAGGTCAGCTTCACTCCAGGTCTTTTGCTCAGCTTAATCTTTTCCACTTGTCTCGACTTTCTTCCTTTCTATCTTATTTTTGTGTGTCTTTTCAGCTATTGGAGCTGCCTTGGCAAGCTTCCATCTTTATTTGTAAGGTCTTTTTGAAATGAAACCCCCTACTAGCCATTGGATCACCCTCTTTCAATTTCTCTTTTTTCTCGTATCCATTTAGTAATGGCTTAACAAGAGGCAAATTTCAAGTCTTTTTTTTTCAGAACAACTTCAAATATGTAAATAAAAAGGTCTACAGAGTGGCAATTTCATATAACGTTGATGCATAACTTGTAAATATTTTAGTACAAGAGCATTATTATGTCATGATACGTAAGCTTTTCTGGGCTACGTTTCGAGGGATACTTCTCCCATCGTCAGGCATGTAAATATATTTATCTCTCAGTAGCAATAGAAGAAAACCAGAGGCTCGTATTTAATGATGATTTAATGTCTTAACATGTAGTAAGCACCCACTGGATTCGACAAATACTTGTTCTATTCTATTCTTAGCATTTTTATATACAGGGTTAAGACAGGGAACATACATAATATCTAGACCGAATGATTAGGGTAGGTACCATAGAAAACCAATGAAAAAACCCTAAAATTTCTAAATATGAAGGGCAGATAACCAGAGCCAAACAACGACAGGATCCATGGTCATTGAATAGAAAATGGGGACCTTAAGAATGTCTTTTTGAAGAATTAAGTCAAGGGGAATCGAAAGTCAGGAAAACAGAGTAACTTTTCTGGCAAGGTTCGCTGTATGTATTGGGGTAACGCGCGAAACAGACTGTTCTGACAAAATCAAGAGAGTTGATTGAGATTTCATGATTGTCGACGTCATAGAATGGGGCACCAGACAAGTCTTGATTTACAAGCAGTAATTTTTGCCAAGAAAGGTGCAAAGACTTAAAAGAAGAGTGCACTGGCACTCTCACTTTTACAATCTGGAATACCTACTTGATATAGTTTCACTTCCCTAAATGATGAATTACTATTTATGAGTAACAAACTACTCAAATCGTTATTAATCTATCCATTCAATTTGTAAATTGATAGCTGATTAATTTAAAAAAAACCAAGTTACTCTTCAACTTTTGCTATCATCAACGATAGCTTTGGTTCCGGACTCCAATCGACCTCCAAAAGACCAAAGACTGTCCTCTTTCTAGTGATCTTCTTTTCTGCCTCATAAACAAATTTCTTGTAACGCTGTTTCTTGTCCGTTTAGCATTATATCTTAAAGAATCACATTCTAACATAGAATACGCTCTTATTTATTGACTACGTCATGCCATGTCGTATCAATACATATTCACATATTAAAAAATATACTAATCACTTAATTGGACGGTTATCTGTTGAACTTCATCACATTAAGCCCATCAGTTTCAGACTTTCTGTGTGAATATTTCTTTTCATAAGCTGTAGCTACATTTGTATACAGTCTAATGTCGACTTAACTTGCCGTCATTTAAAAAGGAATGAAAGACCTCACAGCTGCAGTTATAGACCAACAAAAGTTTTAAAATGTGATACAGAATTGGTAGCTTCAAAGTCAGTTAAAATTAAAAGATATGATATAAAAGAGATCTCAAAGATAAACACTTCGGTAATGGTTTTTATTGATAACCAAAAATTACCGCAAGATATTTTAGCAGTGGGCGTCTGAATGCAAATTTAACATTAAAACAGGTACCTCGGTCAGGGAATTGTTATCTTTTTTGTTTATCCATAGTTTTTGCAGTAAGCTTTCTTCTCGCTTGGAATTCCATGGTTCTCTAAATACAAAACTACTTTCAGTTTTGAAGCAACCCAAAAAAAATTGATTTCTGCATCTAAGCTAACCGTTTTATTATTAGTCAATTAATTGGTTCTACTTGAGTCCACTCTTTTATTCAATTAAATTTCTATCCCATTTTAATTGGAGGTCTTTGACTTATCAGTCCTGTTAGATTAAACAAGAATAGACATGATTAAATGACCATGTACTTGAATATATTTTACAAGTTCACCCTGATTGATTATTCAACTCATACTTGTCATTAGTTTCCTTTGGCTTTTGAAGCTATGGGGTTTTTTAGATAAAAGTATAATGTCCTGCTTATAATAAAAGTTCCCTTTCGTAGAAGGCCCTTAAAAGCCAAGCTTAGTTTTCATTTAAAAATTATCATCCAGTAGTTTCTTGGGATTTCTAGTGGTTTCTGGATGGTATTGTCTTTAAAACCCCTACCATGACTCCCTTTTCTGCTTATTTATTCAATACACTTGACAACTGAATTAATTTTTTCCCACCATAAAATATTTATCCTGTATATACTTTGTAAAAAGTTAGTGCATAAAAAAGGTTTAGGCCCTATCCCATGTCAAGCTTTGGCCTAGCCATTACAAGGTCTGGAAATTCCTTTACCACCAGAATTTTTGTTTTTCAACACTGTTGAAGATTGTTTGCAACATGAATTCTTTCTCATTCTGTTGTGTATCCTTAGGTTTGTTACTGTTTATTTCTCAATCTTTACTTTCTATGCATTTCAATGTTTCCATACAAAAGATATGAAAAGTGGACATCAATCAATGATTCAATCATCAGCCATGCATGCCACTGTTAGCAGGTGGCCTATATCTTCATTCTTTCCACTGTTGTGGTTTTTCCATCCACTTAATGTCAGAATGCCAGATTTTTCTCCAATTCTGTCTCTCTTTCTCAGTACAGGTGGTACTCTCTTTCTCATACAATATCTTAAATCCTGTTCTATCAGTTTCTTTGCCCATTTGTAATATCCAATTCTAGCTATATGTCCAGCTTATCTATCTTTAATCAGTTTTGCAGCTGAAATAATATTTTTCATCTGTGTTGCACTTTTGATCATATCATTGATAATCTCAACTCTGTTAGTAATATTTGGTAAAGATACCTCCACGATTCACTCTGCTATGCCTAACTTTTTTTGTTCTGTCCCATTAAGTTCCAGTATCCCAGCCATAGAACAATACAGGTAAAATTCTAAAGTCCATTACTTTAGTTTTAGGATACACTGGGATTTTCTTATCATTTAAAAAATTAATTTATCACTAGTTAACCTCAGCACTTACATTTTTCTACTACTATATCATCATCATCATGATCATCATCATCATATTCGGTTTAACGTCTGTTTTACATGCTAGCATGTGTTGGACACAGTTTAAGCATTTTATTTTCTGTTATATATACTATTGGAAATATAAGGCCCATCAGACTTAGTTTGAATAATTAATTTAGCAATGCAAAATTTTGCCCAATCAAAATCCAAATTTTGAACATTGATTTTCCTTATGACAACTTTACACCTGAATATCACCTTTTTTCACATGATTTCATAAAAATAAATCTTATTTGTGATCTTGTCCATACAAGTCAAGAAGCAAAGTCACTATTCAAAAAGGGGCCTGGTCATATTTAAGATTTCACTTTGATTGTTGAAACATACTTTCCTGAAGAACTATTAATCACATTTTGTTTGACAAATATAAACATTCACTGATAATAACAGGTTTTCAAACTGAGTTGAGTAGTTGGCAAAGCTGCCTTTAATGTTAAGGTTTAGGATATGAAAATCTTGCTGAGAGTGCTGACTTTCAACATATCAGAGCTGGTAAAAGGTTTCTAACTTCAAACTTATATGTTTCTGGGGTGAAGCTTGTAAGGGAGGCTACCCTTTTATGCAAAGCTCAGTTCTATCTTCATTGATTTGGATGTAGTGTCCAATGATAAGGACTTGAAACTAATTTACCAGTATGCACCAGTTCTCTGTAACTTTCACTCAACAATTTATGTTCCCTTGTAACCTAAACCCCCTTCTTTAATACCGTTTTCAAATAAAACAGATTTTTCCCCTATCTTTCCATTTAAAAACTTTTAAAATGCAAAGGTATTGACATTGAAAAAAATTTCTGTAGTTAATGATTTTATACATCCCAGTGTTGTACCTAAAGATATAACTGTAAATCTAATAATCAGTGCATTTATCAGTTCTATAAAATTACATAGCATGTGACATAAGCACAAATACCTATTTAGAAAAGCACATAAACAGAAGCAAGCAAACATGCAAGGCTAGTACCACAAGGGCATAATATCTTTTTCTGTCCTGTCTTGGAACATTGAAACACTGAACTTAGGATTAACAACCAATAACTATTACCTAGTAAAATTTTAACTGTCCAATTTTAAAGTGTCCAGTGCTATGGAAGCTTCATGAAACAAGACAGCTATAATGACAATGACCAAACTAAAAAACTTCCCCTGCACACCAAAGGGATACAAAATTTCAGTGTCATTTGGTTAGTTGGAGTCAATACTCAGTCCAGCAATTTGGAAACAACCACTAAAAATAAGGTGCAAACAATGGAAGACTCATACATTGAAAAAAATATTATGAATATGATTATATATGATTATGATTATTATATGAATATTGATTATGAATATTATCATCACATCTTGTCCTGGTATGCCAAAAATTTACAATGTATTACTAAATACTTGCATGGTGGACTAAGTATTTTAGTAAATATATCCATTGTTTTCACTTTCTAACCTTCTGAGATCTGAAACTTCCCTAGAAACATTTTTCAAATCATCTTACTTGCCCTTCAGCCACTGATCAGGGTTTTTCAAATGTTGGCTCTGGTTTCTCTAAATATATATTCAATGGGTATTTCCAAATTAGACAGGCCTTGAATGGCAATCACCTATTTAAAGTGACATTGACTTACAAGAAAAGAAAGTTTAAGCCTCATACCACCGTGAAAATGACTGACAACCAATGGAATTCTATTTAACTTTTTAGATTTCAAAAGGAAACTTTATCCTATGGGCACAAAACCATTCCAAGGTTCCTTTTCATTATATACTCCCATAATACCCAGGTCACTGCTATACATTCTGCATCTTATTAATAAGCATATATTTCATCATATGCATTTCTATTATGGTCTTTCCTGCTAGTGTCTGCATTAAAGATATTCAATGTCTCTATGGCATGGCAAGCATCTCATTGCATTCATGGGTTACAATGGTAGTTAGCTGAATTGTCAACATTAAGCACTCTCAAATGCAATGTTGACTTTTAAAGCCTCTCAGCACACTTTCAGTTAAAATAGAGTACGAAAGTTTTGTGCATAGCCAAAGATGGTTATTATGGTATGATTATTTATATTAAAGGTGACAGGGATGTTGTAACTCATTATTTCTAAATTCTTGGCTGTAATTTAACTATAAAAAAGTGACCTGGGAATAGAAAAATGTCTAATAAAACTTATTAATTAACATTTGTCAGTAATGAAAAACAGCTACAAAGAACATGACATTGACATAAGATATTTACTCTTGGATCAATACCTTCATAAGTAAATATAATGAACAATATTTAATAATCATACTCTGAACACATAAACAGATTTAATAATGAATTATGAAATACCCCCTTATAATACAAAATGAAAGCACCTGCTGCTTAAATGACAGATCACTCACAAGCAGCATCCCAAAAAAGTAAGAGAAACAAAGAACAATGGAACAAACTGTCAATGTGAAAATCATAAATGATAACTACAAAAAAACACTGAAATCACAACTGCCAGTTACTATCAATTTAAGACATTGTCTTACAGTGTATGCCATGGGAGATATGGTGAATAATGCTGAGACAAAATTTTACATTTGGAAAGGTCAAAGTTCAGATCACCACATCAGAGGAGAAAAAACACAGCACTTGCAGTAGAAGTGTAGGAATGCAAGACTCAGACACTCTATGTAGCCACTGAAAATAAGTGCAAGAAACATGAAAGGAAATACCACACGTGGTTTTTCATATTTTGTATGTAGCTATTACAAACAACATTCAAACAATATTTCCACTAAAAGTGGAAATGTTAAAACAACACAAATATCAATACAAATGAAAGAAGGGCCTAAGGGTTTGTCAACTAACAGGTCATAATGACCAACTTATTCCAGCACACAACATTACCTATGGGATACCACTGGAAATGAAGAAAGGATAACAGGGTGTGACTAAGTCAATAGGATGCAGAATTTTGGGCCTGAAAGTGCATCTACAGGCATAGCAGGCTACGGAATAGTGATGAAAACACCACCATTGTATTTCTGGAGGCAAAATGTATTGAATCCCTAAAGTAAGCCTTCTTCTTGCAATTCATAATTACCTTGGAACCAGGAACAAAAAATTTGACCCTTACTTTCACAAGTCCATTGTAAAAGCAGCTTTTGATGCCTTACTACCAAGAATTAAAAACATCTTCCCTTGTCAAGAAATCCTCAATTCCTGTGTAAATGCAAGTTACATGACAGAAAAGGCAGGAATTGCTATCCTCAATGTAAAACAGGTAAATAAGAAGAAAGGTGCAACATGCAAAAAATGTAAAAACAAACTACACTGGGTAACAATCCTGTGTAGCCCACATGACCTTTTCAAATAATTTTCAGGTATATCCCGATTACTTATAACAAATAATAATAACAGGTCAAAATAACTGAAAGATGATGATTATTATAATTATTACATCTAATATTAATGGTAGGTGACTATTAGTGCCTTATTCAAAAAAACTTATTCACACTCTTTTATTCTCACGTTTCACTTTGTAAGTTTAAGGAAACTAACATACTAAAGCCACAGCTGGACAACACACTTATTACAGTATGAGGTTGCTACCTGACTTCAAGGTGTTATTCATAACCTTTCTAACATAATGAACTGCCTCTAACAGACAAGTTTTCAGTACAATTTCTTTGTCAGGTGATGATGCATCATGTGCATATTTTTTTTTTAATATTTTCATAACACATTCAAAAGCCCAAACAATGAGGCAGTATTGTGACATTCCTGACATCATTTTTCCACACTGATTATTCCATAGCCAAGTGATCATCCTTGGTTATCTTCTTAGGCCCACTCAGCTTTTTTTAAATGTATTTCTAGATGACCATAGAATAATTTTTCAAATTTAGTCTTAATATGTTTAATGCCAAACATATATCTGATATTGGATGTAATTCTTACATTTCATAATGCATTAGAACACAAACCGTAAAACGCCACCGGAGGTTCTGTAACAAATCAACAACAGATGATGCAAACTTTGTTCACATTGTTACAGTCACTGTACTCACCAATTCTGGGTAAAAAACCTATTCAATCGTTGCAGGCAAAAGGTTTTCCCTCCCAGAATTATTTATACTTTCTAAAGTCCAATATAATTTATACAAGTACCGGTATGCTACTGTCACGAGTACAAAGCTTTGAATTTTTTTTTCATTCGAGCAAATGAATAAAAAACAACCCTTCTATGTTGGATACTATTGTCTTTAGTACCAATAACCTGACATTTGGTTCTCTTTATAATGTATACTTTCAACTCTAATTGTTTTGAAAATTGCTCCTAGAACTAACAGAAAAAGAAATATTCTCTTATATTTTAGAGAAAGCAGGTCGTGACATTGCTAACAATGCAGCCAAAAGTTAACAGCCTGACAAGAAGAATGATTATCACAATGTGTTTTTGTGTTTAAAAATACACATGTACAAAGAAAAGCTTGTAGTATTTCAAAAACTTCTCCTCGAATCGTGTCCGGTAAAAATTGAACTTAAAGATCATTAACCGATGCAAAATATTCAAAATATACACCCACAAATAAAAAAAAATTGTATATATATATATATATATATATATATATATATATATATATATATATATATATGTGTGTGTGTGTGTGTGTGTGTGTGTGTGTGTGTGACCCCTTATCAAATTGTGTCCAGTGAAATCTAACTAAATGTCATTAAATGATGCGTTTAAAAAACTGTTTACAAGTTCATAGTTTAATAAACAATTTTCTTGGTTTCACACCCAATAACAGGCAGCCACAAAATGAAACAGTGCAACCGTGTACGAAGTTTGAGGGTCGTAATTTATCAATGACAATTGTCACACTTCAGTGGAAAAAATAACACTANTGTGTGTGTGTGTGTGTGTGTGTGTGTGTGTGTGTGTGTGACCCCTTATCAAATTGTGTCCAGTGAAATCTAACTAAATGTCATTAAATGATGCGTTTAAAAAACTGTTTACAAGTTCATAGTTTAATAAACAATTTTCTTGGTTTCACACCCAATAACAGGCAGCCACAAAATGAAACAGTGCAACCGTGTACAAAGTTTGAGGGTCGTAATTTATCAATGACAATTGTCACACTTCAGTGGAAAAAATAACACTATGCAGATGATTCATGAGTCTCCGACGAACCATAACGATGAAAACAAATTTGTATGCGTAAATACAAAAATACAGTGGGAAAATTTAAATGACCTACAGGTTGCAAGTTTCTATTATTGGTTATGATGCTTGTGACACCATGCAAATAGCATAACCTTTTGGGCGTTTAACATAATATCCCTTCACATAAGAAGTCAAGTTAAATTTCTCTGCTAGTGAAAAAATTCAATCACTCATCCCAGCTGTTTCTTGTCGTAGTTTCAAATGCACTGAGAGAAAACAGTGTGTACCCAATATAGTGGAGTGCCTCTCTGCTTATAAAATGCAGGTTATTACCAGATGTAAATATTAAATCATATCTACAGGCTGAGATTACAAGGCAGCTTTGCCTAAATATATTGCAATCATCCATAATAAACGTTACAGGAATATCAATTACGATAGGTCGCTGCTGCAATTAACCAATAGCCACAAGTGCGCGAAACTTACGTTTGTTCAGCACAATAATAAAACTGGTAGCAATCACAACCATGGGATCGATAAAAGGGAACTACCATAATTTCTTGTAATAAAACATGCAGACTTAAAATACGATATTAAGCGGCATATTAAAACAAATACAAATTCTGTGGGTGAGTGAAGCTTGATCAGTGCAAATGCAAAACAAAAACTTCGATTAACAAAAGGCGAGTTGTCAGACACGTTTGTGACAGCTAAACTGACGAAGATTTTTGCACCTGACCAAAACATTTCATGTTAAACAGGCTGCCTTACATCGTGTGCAAGAGCTAAATTATACACATTAAAAAATCTAAAACAGGTCAATGAATATTTATTTCTCATAATCACTGCACCTCAACGCTGATTTTAATGTTTACCAGTGTACAATATGCACGTGGTAAATCACCATTTAATAAGCCACTGTTTAAAATTTACCACAACCATACCTGAACTATTGATAAAAGCTTGGCAGGGAACTAATGAAGGCACGTAATTTCCGAAATTTACAAAAGATAGAGGAGTATCTTCAAGAAAGCGCAATAACCCAGAGCATCATTTTGTAAGTGTAAAACTCGATTATGGCCTAACGTTAGATGTGCTTGCAATCAATGGTAATTATAGCGCAGTCAAAATATATACCTCTACTGCAGTGCGAAGGAGCTTGGGAATTCTGCCAAAAATCAGATTCAACTCCAGCCAGCTTGTTCTGCAGAACCAGCTGACATATTCAGCATTAAGAAGAAATTAGAAGGTAACAAAAAATGGCGATAAACACCACTGCATGAACATGCAATCGTAAATGAAGCCATAGATATTTGAAAGTAAAAGTATTAGCATATGGTGCACTTACATCATCCCATTTCAGAAAGCGATCTCCTTTTGTTAGGGTGCTTGCAACAGAAATTGGCTCCAATTTCTCTGCCACCACTCCAGCTCCCGCCATCTTTTGTGTCTGATACAGGTTTGACTTATTGCTTCAAATTAAACATTCTCCCTTGTTAAGCTCGGCATCCTATTGGCCAATTGTCAAACCAATCACAATAGAATACATGTTGAAAACATTAGTAAACATATTGAAGTAACACCCCCTTTCCAGCTTTCATCTTCGGAGGTTTTTGACAAATAAACATTCAATTGGGACTATTGTAATACCATTTTTTTTTTTGCATTTCATCACTGCACTAGCAGAAGCACACTTTACTGCCAGGGGCAGATGGCTGAATGGTCAAAATAAAAGTGAATCGTTGCGCCCTCTCTGGATGTTTTAAACCGAAATCTAACTTGACCTGTTCCCGTTTTTTGAGGGTCGTTAAGCAAGTTTTGTTAACTTTCATTAGATTGCAGGCTCTATCTTTGAAAACGGGGCTGTGTGAACCCTTTTTCAACCCTAGTCTCTCTCCAGTAGGTAAAAGTATACAGCGTAACGTATGCTTAACACACTGCGAAATTTACACTGCATATGTATGCGTATGATCAAAAAAAAAAAGCTAAATATCTAAGACATTGTCATTGAGCCACAAACGGAAGTCCTCATCAACAGTTTTGATATCAGCTCGAATACCTATCAGTTGGCAAATCAATACGTGTTGATGGGATTGAATTTCACCACAACGACAAAATGGATTGTCCCTTGGACCAATTCTATGCACGAAATCGGCATTTGTCCATATCCAGAGCGTGACCAATGGGTGCTTTATGAGCACCCATTGTTAACGTTTCAGATCATGTCCTGGAGGTTTCACCGTAGGTTCAGGAATCAATTTGGAAAGCTGGTTGTCTTTATTACTCCATCGCTGTTTCCACACATCAGCAGCCCAAGACTTGACAGATGCTGTATTGTTTATGGTGGAAGCTAAAAGGTGCATGCGATTCGAAAGTGGAACTCTGCTCTTTAACCTGTTGTTTGTAAGTGGATATGCAACCAATTTTTCAAGAATGTGCCCTTCCTCTGATAGCACACGATTATATCAATACAATATATTTTTATCTCTTCTTAAGTCGGCAGGTTCAATACCGCAAAGAATAGGAAGAACATCAGTTGAAGTCGATTTTATGCAACCACTCACTAGTCTCAAGCATTCATTAAGTGCAACATCAACTTTATTGCAGTGATGGCTTTGGCTCCAAACAGGAGAACAATATTCCGCAGCAGAGTAACACAAGGCTAAAGCAGATGATTTCAAAGTCGAGAAATCAGCACCCCACCGACAGCCAGCAATACGCCTTAGTAGGTTACATCGCTTGGTAACTTTAGAAGAGACTTCAATCAAATGATGTTTGTATGAGAGAGTACGGTCTAGTGTGACACCAAGGTACTTGGGAGTTTTCTCAAAAGGTAACCTCATGCCAGATATTGAGACATTGAGTTCATAATCAGCTCTTCGATTAACAAGATGAAACACACTGGAAACAGTTTTGGTGATATTCAGTTTGAGTCTCCAATTTTTGAAGTATTTGCTGATGATATCCATATCTCGTGATAATGTTCTTTCAAT
>RDPX01000095.1:718873-759213 GCA_003991215.1 Morbakka virulenta | reverse complement strand
GATATCCATATCTCGTGATAATGTTCTTTCAATTACATCAAACTTCTTATGACAAGTCTTAAGGGCTATATCGTCAGCATATATGTATTTTTTACTGATAGTTGTGGGTATATCATGTGTGTACAGGTTGAAAAAAAGTGGAGCAATGACTGAACCTTGTGGTACACCATTAGTTAGGGTTCGGCAGTGTGATTTCTTTGCACCCACATGTACATGAAACCGCCGCTGTGATATTATGGTCATAATGATACGAACCATGTCCTTGCATCGTATTGTTCTCAACAATTTCAGTGTAAGTCCACGGTGTCACACAGTGTCATAGGCTGCAGAAAGGTCAACAAATACAACTCCTGCCCTAAGTTTCTTGTCAAAAGCATTTTCAATATCCTCTGTGAGTAATACAACTTGATCCTGGGAAGATCGACCTGGCCGGAAACCGGCTTGTTTCTTGGGTAAGATCGTTTCAGTGATAGGTTGCATACGATTGTAAAGTAATCTTTCAATAAAGCATAGAACAAAAATCTTGTTGCATTTCTATTGCACTATTGGATATCATTCTCATGATGAAGATGGCGTTCGGCGTACCTGAGTCCTGAACAAACCCAAATTGATGATTATTTATTTCTGACCTCGTTGTTCTTCGTATCCTTGGCAAGATGCCTCTCATAAGAATTTTGGTAACGTGGCTCATAAGGCTTATGGTTCTATGCAGTTCACATTCTGTTGCTCCTGTTTTTTTAGGTAAAGCTATAAATATAGATTTTGACATGTCTGACGGAGCTTCTCCAGTGTTAGAAATTTCGTTTACCAGCTCTGTTATCTTGTCCATACCAAAATCGTCTAGTGCCCCAATCATTTCAATACAGATGTTGTCTGGTCCAGTGGCTTTGTTTCTCTTTATCTTCTTTATGACTGATTGCACTTCTCTTCTCAGAATGGTTGGGCCTTCAATTGATTTTCTGATCACGGGTTTTTCTCCCCTGTCGTCTGAGAAAAGTTCGTCTACATATTCTGCCCAACGTTCCATTACCTTGTCCTTTCCCATCAAGAAAGAGGCATCTTTGGGTTTAATGCACCCACTTGGAACGCATGTCTTCATTCCCACTAAAGTGTTATATTTCTTGTGTAACGATGAGGTATCTCTTGTTCGGCATCTTTCTATTTCCGCACACTCAGCATTTACCCACCCTTCCTTCGCTTCTCTACACTTCTGCTTGATGTTTCTTTTCAGAGTTCGATACTCTTCTGAGTTCCTGTTGCTAATTTTCTGTTTTTCTTCCATCAATTTTAGGATCTCTGCTTTCATTCATTGATTCTTCCGTTTCTTCTTTTTAGGTGATATCAGCTCTTTGGCTGCTTCAACCATACCCTTTCTCATTATGTTACATTTGTCTGCTTGTTTCCTTTTCAAGACATCAAATCGGCTTTGCACTGTAATTGCATATCTAGTCTTCATCTCTATGTTTTCACGTAGTAGATTCCATTTTAATTTTGATTCAGCTATCGATTGCTTCAATTTGCGGAGACTAACACTGATGTTAAAGATTACTGGATTGTGGTCACTGTCACAATCTGCTCCAGGATATGCTTTCGTGCTTTTGACTGCATTTTTGAATCTCTGATTGATTTTAATATAGTCAATTTGGTTCCTGACTCTGTCTTCAGGACCTTTCCATGTACATATACGTCGCTCGTGGTTCCTGAAGAAAGTGTTCGTTATCACTTGATGTTTTGATTTACACCAGTTAGCCCATCGTTCACCTCTTTCATTGATTGTTCCAAGACTGTATCTTCCGGTTACATGAGGAATCTCTTCATTGCCAACTTTAGCATTTAGGTCCTCCTTAATAATCATGATGCCTTGCGATTTACAATGTTGTCTTGGTTCATCGAGCTGCTCGTAAAACAAGTTTATATCTTCTTCACTACTATCTGTGGATGGTGCGTATACCTGAATTATACTAAGGTCAAAGGGTTTGCCTTTTATTCTCACTAGGATGACTCTGTCAGACATGGTCCAATAGCCAAGTAAACACTTGCTTATTTTCTCATCAAAAATGATTCCAACTCCTCTTTACTTCTATTTCCACCAGAGTATATGATTCATTTGTTATCTATCCTGAAATCTCCCGAACCAGGCCACCTAGTTTCAGAACAAACCTAGTAAACTGATCTTCATACTATCCATTCCTTGAATGACATTTGAGACTTTCCCCGCTTGATACAGAGTGCGAACATTCCAAGTCCCTATTCGAAGATAACTAATATTTCTGACAGTCTCTGGATGACGGTCGGATTCCACCTGTCGAACATGGAGGTTCCTACCGAGCGAGGTGTTAGTATGCCTAACCCCATTCACGCTGTTAGTGTTGAATAAGTTTCTGTGCATTACCATGATATTCTTGGGAGAAATAATGTGGTGGTTTCTCCTTGCCTTTCACATCCACTTTGTTCGAGCTGAAACTCCACCCTTAGGTCCATCTGAACCTATCGCACAAGACAGCGGGTGCAGTAAGGTGATAGCCATTTCCTCGGTTAAACACAAGTACTTGCCTACTACCCTTTTGAGTGCTACCGTTGGCCATACGTCAGGCTCTTTCGCCAGCTTCCTCAAGCTGCATCCCAGTGCTTCACCGTTACCCAGGTCAGGGAGGCTAAGCAGGTACTTCACCTTGCCCAAGGGTGACCTGGAACTATGCAATGTAGGGTAGGGTCATTCACTCCCTAAGGCCTCCAGACCCGCATATCCAGTGTCCAACAATAGCAAGGCAAAATGGTTTGGGATGACCTGTAGGAAGCTGTGAGTTGTCAAACCCAGTTGTACTGTATCTGCTCTTTTAATTTTTGCAACAATTAACAGCACACGATGGTTGTGTCTTTTGTTGCCTGTGGATGAATTATTATAATATGATTGTAGCTAAAAATGACACATCCATTGGTGATAAGTCAACCAAAGAACGCATTATACTGTAATCGTTCCATTAAGCGCCCGGACGCTTATGTTAATTTTTATGCTTTTCAGGGGGGGTGCTTATTCAAACGAGTACGGTAGTGGACGGTGAATTGAAGAAGTTTTCTGATAAGAAAAAACAAAAAAGAATAAAAATTGTTAAAGAAAAAGTGTTATTCTTTCTTTTCCAAGTGTTCTCTTCGCTCCATGCAAAGTATTGAATTTTATAATCGATTTTCTCCGTGAATTCCGAAAATTCGAATAAGCGCCCCCCGCCCTTAGAACAAAGAAGAGCGCTTATTCGAGAGGGGCACTTATTCAAACGATTATGGTAAGCATTTTAGTTTTGCTAGCCTCCTCTGCTAATGCACACAGATTTGGACTTATATTGTTGGAAGACCTAGCGGTTCGCGCTGTCTCAAAGCTGGAACACCCATTAGGACCCCCGTAACACACGAGAGAAACAAGTCGTGGATGGTGTTTGATATGCTCGCTTTGTAGTTGAGGTGCTTGTGGCAAGCATTGTTTTCCAAACATTAAGATATTTTCTTAAACAACTGCACGACTCATCCACCTATTCATGAACACTACATGCGGCTTGTTTTCGGTCCTCCAAATGCCACCGGTAACCTGCAACCAATGGACTCAGGTGTCATAAAGGCAACTAAGCTGCAGTAACTGAATCATCTACTGTAACCGTGTTAGGTCCCTTTAATGAAGGAAAAAATTGAGATCTATATCTCATATATTTTCCTACTGATTAAGGTTTAGTATCTGACCTTGCTTTCGATGAGTTTTGTTTTACAATCCCCAGTTACACAGACATATTCGAAAAAGCAGTATCCTATCCAACCTCTGAATTTTCTGGCAACTAATTGTCATAGCGCAACAAGAGGTGTACAGCACAAAGCAGCGGTCAGAAATAGTTTCAAACATGATCTACACTGCAAACAACAAAGAGGAACACGATATTTTACCTTCTACTTTTCTACTTAGAGATAAAGTTCTTGATCTGTAAGGGAGTAAAGGAAGAATCGGACAAGTATTATTTACTTTTTCGCTTAAAATATTGAATAATTTACAAAACATTATACAAATTATTCTTATTTCCGACAAATAATAATCCCCTTAGTTAACAAGTAAGCAAGAATTATATATAATGAATAAATTATATTTTTGACAAATTTCCTCTAAGAAACCACCTTTTGTGCGGACATATTTCATTTGCATGAAAGATGGTCACTTAGAAGTACGACTACTGCATATAAAGAGAATTGCCTATATCTAGGGCAAGAGAGATGAATGATGTCATCAGATTTAAGTTTTTCAAGTGACTAAGTGTACGATTGCACACAAACATGTACGCGGTACAAGCACGAACTTTGAATTTTATACTTGTTGATCTTTGTTTATGTATAATAAGGAAAAAGCAATGAAAAATATTAGAATATTAATTGATTTTTTATTGAAAAATTTCGTTGGAACCTGTAACTTAATCAGTCATATCTTTGCAACTAAAAACAATTGGTAGTGCTATTGAAAGAAAACCAAATATTTAATATTTATTTTGAAAATAGGATAAAAATTCTAAAGCGAGATTACTCGATAAACTAAAAAAAACAAGTAAACTAGCCCCTATTTATCTAAGTATCGCTTAAGCCAGTAGGGGTGACCAATGAAAAACCTGAGAAATCCATTTATCCCTTCACACCCTAACAAAAAGCAAAACCACATTTGATGACCTTTTGTAAAATGTATACCTTAATGTCTTTTTGAAAACACAAACATTTTAATGCAAGTGTCACACCAGCTCACAGGTATTGTTTCCAATTTGTTTTTCAAACCTGTGAGAGTTCATTCTTTGATGTAACTGAAGAGTGCATAGCATAGGTTTGGTGGTAGAACATTGGGCGATAGGCAATGACTCTTACTCAGTTGGATATACACTTTGCCACTATGGGGCTGAGGAATGTATAAAACTATTACATCTGTTGCATTGCACTACCTTAATCGCATTGCAAAGCAGGGTCTCCTATTAGCCTTGTTGTATACTAAATCAACTCCTCTCCTACAACGATAAATTTGACAAGAGAGATCACAACCATATCCAGCTATAGCCAGTTACGACCAGGCACGATTTTTGGCTTTCTTGTAGCGAATAAACTGTTTTATGTCTGTCTCTGCCCACTTGCTCAGTCAGGTGATGTAGACCTTTCCATATTGTCCTTAACCTCTTCTCTCCTTAATGATGCAGATATCAAGTAAGATCTCTCAATGCATATTTTACTCCTTTTATGTCCACAAAATTACATTGATCGAAAGATTGTTTACAACAAAAGGCACCAACTGCATAAGACAGAAAACACAGGATGCCGTAAGCCGAGTTGGATCCTCCTCTGAGGCTGAACTCACAAATCAGTCAGGCTTTAACTGGATGAATTTTGGAAGAAATATACAATTTTGTCCTTGCAATAACATCCACGCCCAGTATTTTTCCTAAAGATTGATTCAGAACATGGTACAGCTTATTCCAAGGGGAATTATACGCCTTGATGACATTTTGATCACAAGAAGAAGGCTAGAAGTAACATTTGAGTAGTTTGGAGAGCATCTTGATAAGGTTGCAAGGTGCAAAGGTGTAGTTTAGGAAAGACAATGGTATTGTCAAGGCTCAATCAAATTGATTATATCCTATGCCAAAAGTCAGCAACCGCAATCATACAAAATTCTCGATCATACGGAGGTACAGATACCAATTCGGATCACAAACTAGTAGTTTCCAGGATAAGAATCAATCAACTTCATCTGGTCCATAAGCAACGACCAAAGAAACCCGCCAATGAAAAAATCAACATAGAAAACATACGCAGAAACACCGATATCAAATACAATTACCAAAGGCTCTTGCAAATTAATTTGGATCAACAAACTACAGATCCCAATCCCAACAAAGCTCTCTCAAATCTGCTCACATGTATAAAAACCTCTGCAAAAGAAGCAGCTGGCACTGTCANGGGCAACTCCGTACCAGAAAACAGCTCCAGAGCCTAAGGGAAAAAGCAAGAGAGAAGAAGAACTGGAAACGTTTCAACGAAGGTCTCATTGCATCTATGGGATGTCCTCGACTACCAAAGAAGCAGAACACAGAGGATAAGTAAGTAAGTATTGAAATCAAGTATCTCCATCACCGAGTTAACAAACACGGACTGCAACCAAACGAGGACAAGGTCAATGGCATGAAAAGATTACTCAAACTGGCAAATGTCAAGGAACTGCTCAGAACGAGGTCTTCTAACCAAAGACAACAAACCTGAAAATAAAGGTGAATGTGTTAAATTCTCCTGAGGAATCAAGGTAATCAAGGACGCTCAAACATATTCATCGTTTTTCAATGGTCCACAAAATAACAGTGATATGAAAAAAGATATATTTTATTGGTACAAGAACATGAAAAAGCTGTATATAATTATAATAGACTTGGTAGTTAAATCTGCCGAATTACTGCCACCAACTAAAAGTCAGTTGCTGGAAAGTAGTTTATGGGTTATCAATTCAATTTGTTCACGATGTTGTTCACGGTTAACAAGACAAATTTATTTTAGGAGCTGCGCGTTGCCTGTTTCTGGCTAGCAGGAAATATAGCAACTTGTTTGGGTTCTATCAGCTTTTTTTGATAGAAAGATCTGGAGTTGCAAACAAATTTCGCATTGAAAGAAACGGTCACACATTATCACAGCATTACCCATTCAATGTTTTTGGCAGAAGGGTCAACCCAGCGTTGGAAAAAGGATTGAACTGACTCATTTTAGGAACAGAGAAAAATTTTTACCTGGTAATTCTTCTTCTTTTTCTTTCGGCTGCTCTCTGATTCAAGGGTCGCCACAGCGAATTTTCGTCCTCCATATGACACGATCTTGGGGGTCATCGCGTCTTACCCCCTTCTCCATCATATCAGCTTTGATGTTATCCATCCACCTTTGCTTTGGTCGCCCTCTTCTTCTCCTTCCTGGTATATCCATACTCAGCACTCTTCTCCCGACATAGCCCTCTTCTCTCCTCTCCACGTGCCCGAACCATCTCAACCTGGACTCCCTTATCTTCTGAGAGAGTTCTCCAACATCCAGCCTGTTTCTCACCATCTCATTGCGCAACTTAATTAAAAATCATAATTGCGTTTTGAATGATATGGTACTAAAAAGAAAATAATAGGCTTCAGAACAATGTAGGGGTACCTAATGTTATTATTATTCTGCTCAGGTAAGGAATGAAAAAGAGTAATATTTGGAAGAAATGGTAAAGATAGTTAAACCTTTTGCGAAAAATATCTTTCCGTAGAAGAGATAAAAATGTAGTTATCTTTACCACGTTTTTTTATAAATTATTTTGCCCAGACAAAAACTCTTAGATTAAATATGACGAAAATTTGAAGCCCTGGTTGCCATACCATCGGTTTGAAATAGACGGTTTTTAACAAATTTTGAATTATTGTTAAAGAAACAAATTAAAAATCAGTCCATAAACACAATCTGTAGATGATAAATAAACTATTTTTGAGTTTAAAGCAGTCTTGATGGTTCTGTGACATTGTAAATGGTAGAAAACAAACTCAACAGATAGCAGAATTCAGTTGTCTGAAATAGCCACATCATTCAATGTAATTATTATGTCGAGATGACCTGTCTCCTTAATTCCTATAAGAATATTCTCGGTGAGCTATTCACATTTTGTTTGGACTCTTTTAAAATTTAGGTAAACGAACTAAGTTTCCCTGTTTGTTCATTATAGAGTAGGACGTTTGGCTGGCTGAGAGCCATTGTAAATTATAATATAATCATAATCCCTCCTCCTTTCACCTATTATCTAATCGCTACTTTACGTTGTTCCACTTACGATATGCCAATTATCTAGGTTTATTGATGTCGTCAGGCTTAGGATCGTCGTCTGACTTTCAAAATAAGCTTCTTTCTAAATGTTGGCAAGTTATAAATTTCTTTGTTTGTCTGAAATGATGAAGGGATTTCCTTTCTCGGACAGCTCAAAGGTAGTTTAACTTGCTTTATTTAATAAGATTTTTTTCCTCACTACAAAAGCACTTGATTCCCCTGCAGATCTGTTTTCGCTATGCTAGCTTTATGAATTGNATAATCATAATCCCTCCTCCTTTCACCTATTATCTAATCGCTACTTTACGTTGTTCCACTTACGATATGCCAATTATCTAGGTTTATTGATGTCGTCAGGCTTAGGATCGTCGTCTGACTTTCAAAATAAGCTTCTTTCTAAATGTTGGCAAGTTATAAATTTCTTTGTTTGTCTGAAATGATGAAGGGATTTCCTTTCTCGGACAGCTCAAAGGTAGTTTAACTTGCTTTATTTAATAAGATTTTTTTCCTCACTACAAAAGCACTTGATTCCCCTGCAGATCTGTTTTCGCTATGCTAGCTTTATGAATTGTATACATATATATATATATATATATATATATATATGCCTGATGTTCGAAATATCGTGAAACTATTAGTTGCAATCACAGTTCTTATGTTTCGTGTTTTATCTTATCTTATATATATTCAAACGCCTGTAATTACACTAGAGAGTGCGATATTTATAAAAACAGACCTGAAATAGACCTTATATATGTATATATTTATAAATATAAATCTTTAATGGATGATTGGAAGCACATTAATACATAGAAGTTACGAATTGATTAATTAGGCTTTAATCATGACTATTTTCAGTAGCTCAAAGAAAAACAACACTGAGTATTTTAGATACTTTACTACACATACAGACATACAAACGTACACTTGCACTTAATTAAGAAGACACCAAATATAAATGCATAGAAACACGTTTGGCCTATCAGAAAGCCTAGTTTATTCAGTTTCGTCTATGGCTTTAAACGGAACGATCTGGTAGCTGAGTCTGACAAATGTGTAATATACATCAATACATCTCACGAGCGCCTCTCACTATGGACGATACTGAGCTACAAAATGTTTCTCAATATGTGCTGACTGCTGTGTGGTGTTGACAGTATGAGTGCTGATCCAGGAAAGACAAGACGTGTTTGAGTGGATATGTCAATCCTTGGACCGTTAGTGAAAGAAAATCGTCTTCAGAATGCAGCTACCTTCCATTCGAAAATTGTCGCTCACCAGGCAGAGATGGGCCAAGCGGATAGGTTGTTCAATCAGCGCATATAAAGAACATCTGCTGGACACAAACTTGTTGCAAAATGAGTCTGACAGCAACAAATTCAAATTCCGCCACAGACATGCCATCTGAAAACCCTCTACGGATCTCAGGTCCTTTGCTGTATCCATAGCTCTAACCTGTACAGCAGAACGCAGACAATGCCATCATTAAGTGCTCTCATTTTATTAGCTGCCATCATGTCAAAACCCCTGATAATGAGCTGCACAAGTTTGTCAGACCTTTCAGTTAAATGCTTTGCCAATTTGTACAGAGATAATTATTGTAAATGTTAAGCACAAGAAGACAAAGCAATCCACTTGTTCAGTCTGATTACCTCCAGTGAGAAACTCACCACCGAACCATCGGATGCAAATATTTAGGTCTTAGTTGACCTTATAACAAGGCCAAAGCAGTTTAGGGCATCATTTGGCTGCTCCACGAAGCTCTTGACAATGATATTAGGAAAGGAACCAAAATTCTTGCGCAATAGTATCTAACAGAAACAGGAAGGAAGTCGAAAAGACGAAGTTTGTGTCTTATATAATCTGGTCAAAATAAACTGCAAGCTGTTGGTTATCTAGGTTTATTCTATCGTAAAAAGGAAATTCCTAAAAAAACATTTTTAGAGTGAATATTAAAAAGTCTTTTCGAAATCATAACAATATTTACACCAACACATTGGTTTCAATTGTTTTGAAAGAAATAGTGTAAAGAACTCGCCCAGTATAGGAAGATTTAGCATAAAAGACTATCCGTTTATAAGTACTGGTAGTCTGTCTGAAGAAAACCTGAAATTTATCAGCTTCATCATGTTGAAACTAAACACAGAAATAATTACAACGAACATTGGCAGAAGAACAGTGAGCATTGAACAATGGAGGAGAATGAAGTATGACTTTGTAACTAGGACTAGGCACTAACCTTCCAATAATAAACGGAACTCGTTCTGTACATTCAGTTGCAGCATCAGATGCAGATTTACTAAAGACTTAAGTCTATGGAATATCATTAAAAACTTGACGTAATAAAGTTCTTTCTGTGTCTGAATAAGTAACACATAGTAGAGGCAGTACTACAGCATCTCAGGTATACACAGTCTCGGATATGGAGCCAGAGTTAGGTTAGGACATTCTTTGCACCCCTTGCCAACTGTATATCTCCGTTATACAAGAAGTCATTCATTTGATTGCTAATTAAAATTGTCATAGGAAAAATTGAAATTATTGAAACGAAAATAAGTTTTCGAATCCGTCAACTTGATGCATACCGTCAGGATGCCGACTATCTGAGCTCTATGGTAATGGGAGTGTATTAAATGGACTGACAGCAGACAATGTATACCACATATTGCTTGCAAAAGGAGGTTTGGTGAGCTGACTCTACCATTAGATTTCTTGTCAAAACGTTATGTAGATGAAGTATATGAAAAATATAAATATGAATAGAATCAAATGGATGAAAAAGCGAATGAAAAAGTAGATGAAGAAGTGGATGGAGAAGTGGATGAAGAAGTGGATAGAGAAGTGGTTGAAGTGACCAAAGTGAATGAAATGAGTGAAATGTATGGGAGGAATGCAATGAGTACAATGTATGCAACGTGTGTAATGTATGCAACGTGTGTAATGTATGCAACGTGTGTAATGTATGCAACGTGTGCAATGTATGCAACGTGTGCAATTTGTGCAATTTGTGCAATTTATGTCATTTATAGAATATATGAAATGCGTGAAATTCGTGAACTGTGTAAAATTTCTAAAATACATCAAATAAATTACTATATGAAGGATAGATATCACGTGAAATAGATAAACTATCTATGTATAAACTATTTAAAATATATAAACTATATAAAATTTCCAAACACGGTAAACAGCTAAATAAGGTAAAATATCCAAGCCATGCAAGATACTTTAACCAAGTAAATTATCTATAATTTATATAAAAGTTACCTAAAATATCTAAACAATGTAAGGTATTGAAACCATATTAAATATGTAAACTATGAAACTGTAAAAAATATGCAAAGCCTGGATCCTGTGAAAAAGACCAAAAATAAATAAGTGAGGCAACCCAATAAAAAAACTAAAATTGTAACCTCTGAAAAATTATCAAATTGTATAGTTTGAAATTTGTTGGAGAATTGGCATTTTAAGATTCAATTATGCTTCGTTTGAAAACTAAAATTAAGGGTGGAAAAATTTCTAAATGTCGTTGAATGTGCAACGAAGATATATACTAAATCAAAATAGTGGAAACCAACGGGAAAGAAAGTGGAAAGGAATTGTTTTCAGTTACTCAGCTAGCCAATACCAAAAACTGCTGGGTTATGTTACATTTCCATTTATTTTCCTGTTTTATGAAAAATTACTCAGTATCTTCTCATTTTGGTGTTTTAATCCAGAATAGTCAGTTGACATGGAGCGAAATGGTAAACCATGGCATCTCATTGCTTACAAGTAAACCTTTCCAACTATTCTAATACAACTCCATATATGTATGCTTGGAATTTATGTGGCTTTTGAGGTCAATTTAGTTAGGTTGTATTTTTTACAAAACCAAGTAAAGTGAACTTAAGGAGAATTTAAAGACACTATTATTTGACAAGTGAAGGTATTTTGTTTGACCGATTTTCTATTAAAAAGTAATGGAAAATAGTTTGTAATTTGTGCTCCCTTTAAATCTTTTAAATAATATTTATTCTATAAGAAACGGGGATTCAGCGCAGAAACCGAGAGCTGACAATTTGATCGTATAAACTCTGTGATGCCTAACCTTATTCTACCAGCACGTTTGTTTTACGTAAGTTTTTACTGGCTATAAGTATTCTTAACTGTGTTCAGATTATTGTTTTTGACAGTCCTTGTATGTTTTAAAATTTATATATGTATGTCCTTTGTATGCACAAACTGTTTGACATGTTATTGTACTGTTAAAAAACTAATATGTTTAATATTTAACGTTAACAAAAGAAGAAATAAGTTGCAGATAATAATCATAATCATAATCACAGTTGATAATCAGAAAAACGAAGGTCTTTAAAAGACCTATCCGACAAAAAAGAGTTGTGTACACAGGTAGAACCACGACAATAACAAAAATATGCAGGTGTACTGAAAACTTGTAAGATGTCAATTTCTCTAAGACAATTCCGACATAATTGCAGCTCATTTAAAATTCAATAATTCAATGTAGTAGCATTCTTAGAATCTCGTGGTCCTGAACTAGTCAGGATGCATTTCATTTTCTCCTTTACTTTAACTGCTTCAGAAGAAATATTATGCGACATGTCTCCAGAAGAAGAATCAGGTGTGTTCGGTCAAAAGATTCGATGTAAGAGTGTTAAAAAGAGTGGGCGTGTCTGGTCATACTTTTTATGGAAGAGCAATAGCTATTTCACGAAGAGTAAAAAATTCTGATGACACCTATAATCTTTTTATTATTTTGCACAGCACTTTTCCTCTTTTATGCTCCACGCACGTAGATAAATTTCATTTATGCTTAAGAAATTATCATTCTGAAGAGAAATAATCGCTACTAGGCTAGGCATGGCTACGTAGCTACGTTGCCAGGACTAACCTAACAGGGAAATATAGATAACATTATATTTTTATGGACAATTTATATATCATATCTTTATCTTCTGCACCATCAGTTTTAAATCAGCATCAAGATCACTTTCATTGACTTGGTTATTTTTAGGAAAGATACGTTGATACTTTACAATTGAATTTATCATTTATAATAAACTTATTTATAAAAGATATTTGAGCAACCACAAAGTTAGATGACTAATTTTTGACACCCTTTCCTGGCAGTCAGTCTTTTCTCAAATACCTTGTTATGAATACTTGTGCTATTTCGCATTGAAAAACAGGAAAGATACTAGTGGCGACTCGTTTTGGAAATATTTCGGCAAGAAGGTGAAAAAACACGTGCTGTTGTTAATTTTTGTATCTAGTAAGCTATTCGTGTAGTTTCGTTTTTGTGAAAAGTACCTGCAGTTTCTCTTAAAGGTAAAACTATGCATTAATAACAGGTATTTAAGCAAATCACAATTTTTAAGAATTGAAGTCTTTAAGGTATTCTAATGTTCCGTTTGGTAACATTTAATTCTATTTTTTGTAGTTTTAGTGCCACAAAAACCCATTACAAAGTAATTAAAATCCCATTATACCCTAGTTCCAACTTTTCAATTTGTCTTGTTTTTTAAATTTTCTAAGGTTAACTTCGCATTACTGTTTGTCCTATTATATTGCAAATAACACGTCCTTTTCTTCTATGATTATAATGAAACATATAAAATTGTTTTGAAGCAAAAAGGTCAATAGTTATGCCGCTTTTAATTACATGTTATTTTTGGAAATATCTGATCTCTAAAACAAAACATTGGCCCACATAGCAAATTAGTCATTAGCAAGATAGGAAGATAATACTCCCAAATGAGAAAAATGCCCATTTGTAAGCCTGGGCAAAGTCTATTTATGGTATCAGAAGTGGGGAAAGCATGTTCAACTTCATTTTGATTAAGTATTTGGCTAATTCAATAAATTACTAGTTCCGGGGATTACTTAAGAGGTTAGTTCCAGCAAAAAACTTAATAATAAATAAAATCACCTGAAGCTCACGTGTATTTATTTAAACAAGACACGGTTGATATTACTTAAACAATTTATCACTTCGACCTTACTTTCCAAAGGTCATCATCAGGATAACGGGGTTTAACAAGAAAAAAGTGTACATACTTTGACATTATTAATTGAAAGATTGCTATGGACACATAAAACAATAAAAGATGATTGTGCAGAGAGGTTTAATGCCACCGATTACTCTTGGGCATTATGTGATGGCCTTTTTTCTTAGTAACCATTAATGCCTCAGTTGTTGTTCTCTTAACATAGCTACTTAATTCCTAGGATTGAAAAGGACCGTAAAGTTTTCTTATGTCACCGGCTAATGGCCACTCTTCACATTGTGTATAAATACATTTGAGTTTTTGTCTCTTCCACCATGGTCTTCGACTCTCTCCAAAAGTGTACGGCTAGCCTCATTAATATATGTAGCATTACAACAGGCTCTGGACATTTTACTTTGTAAACTAAACTATTTTTGTGCTTTTTCGTTCTTTGGTCTTTCACTTTGAATTGTGAGCTGAGCTTTAAACCAAAGTAACTAACTTTGGTAATGTGTTTTTCGTCAAACTCTGTAATGCTCTTCTTTGATTTTTGTAAAATTTTATCATCATCTGGGCCTTAATATGGTAACATTATCATGCTTTCTAAGTTTTCTTTGTTGTTTTTCTACTGGTTGAGACTCGTCCGGAAAGGCAATATCAAGTTTATCTCTTTTAATTCTATCTAAAACTTGGTACCACAGCCACAAATGGCATCGATAAACGTTGGTAAACGCCTGTTTTAGGTGTGCAATTTCTTTTTCAAGATCTCTTTTATTTGAGCAGATATTGTGAGCTCTAAGTAAAGAGTTTGTGAAGTCCCACGTTTTCATTTAACGGATGCAAAAGAGTTCTGTGAGTGGTCACTGAAGCAATACAGGATGTGTAGATGAGCGACTGGGGGTCAGTTGTGAAATTTAGTAAGATGCATTAGGGGAAATTGCGGAGGTGAATTGTGTCAGTGCTTGCCTGATTTAATGATAGAAATTGTTAGATTATAAAGCGATGCGCAATGGCATTAGGTAATCTTCTTTCTAACTTAGATTTGGCGGGCAGTCACAGGGCTGTTTTCTGTTTTCTATTTAAAGATTCTTCCAAAATCCCTTTCCTTATGTCAAGCATGTAGAGAGACGCAGTGTTTCACACTGATCAAGAATTTCCTTTAATTTGATTGCGTAGAGAAAGCTGAGTTTGTTCATATTTTGATAGGCGGTATGACCACTTGACTACTTAACCAAAAGTAAACTGCTTTAATTCAGAAATAATGGCGAACCTCAGTCTTCAGATATTATTGTATTGCGAAAATCAGTAATGTTGGGATTCTCGGGGTTTCGGCGGAGACAAATTTCTGTCCTGAATTAACCAGCTAAGGCAAACTAGTGTTGGTCTTGCTGTTTTGACACCTAACTTGCAGGATAAAAAGTTCGGAATAAAGAAGGTTCTTGCAACATCTAATATGATTTTACATCTGCATCATTTCTTTTGATTCCCTTTGACTTTTGGATTGGTTTTGGGGTTTTTTTTTGGTTTGCTGAGGTTTCTTTGACAGTGCCCTTGAAATTTCCCCCTGGAAAATTATCCCTTGGAGTACTGCTCTCCTAGCGTTCTAATAAAATCAACCGCTCCCATATCAATAGTTTCACTACAAAGAAAGTCTCTCCAGAGTCTAGGAGAAACTTGGATGAAAAGTACATTTTAAAGAATCCATCAAATTCAATAAAT
The DNA here is from genome assembly GCA_003991215.1 of Morbakka virulenta. Classification (NCBI taxonomy): domain Eukaryota; kingdom Metazoa; phylum Cnidaria; class Cubozoa; order Carybdeida; family Carukiidae; genus Morbakka; species Morbakka virulenta. The sequence goes on along the minus strand of RDPX01000095.1, from coordinate 743,671 downwards.
TGACACAAATGTTGCTCATTTTTGTCAATTTATCGACTATTTAATTACTTTTGAGTAGATTCTTATTTTTTTCACAAGCGGTGTCTGTGCTGTAGGGCATTACATGGAGGAAACAACTGGTATATAATGCTAAAAATGATGCTTCTTGACGCTTGAATGACCTCTTCAGAAAGTCAAAAGGAGTATGGTAAACTATTTTTCTGTTGTATGTAGGAAGGAACATTATGAAGTTTTATGTATAGATAACTATTTGCATAAGTTGTGTATTTGCGATTCCACTTCGAAAAACTAAGGCAACTTGGCTTATACACTAATGCTTATACAGTAGTACTATCATAATGAATTTGATGAAAGAACATCAGCTTTGTGAATATCCACCTGTTAACACGTTTTTGAGTAAGTGAGATACCCATTTCCAAAACCTCACTTCTCAAAATAACTCTTTTATATGCTTCACAAATCCGCACTTAAAAGTGCTTGATGACATTGGTCCTAAATTAATGCTTTCTTTCACATGTACACTACTTTACATTAACTGATTGTTGAGAAGGATATTTAATTATTAACTTGGCAAAGCTTTGATATACCATTTTGTAGACTTAGACATAACAACTACATAACAGCTGACCAAATATTATCTTCAAATACCTTGTCATACACCTTGTCATATATAATCTTGAAAATCACGGAATGATCAGCTATCTTATGCTTTGAAAACATGTGACAAAACAGACATTTGATACTTAATTCACAACACTCTGCTTTGTGTGAGAATAGGGAATTGCCAGCGCTATTTTCTTTCCCTTTATTTGGAACACTGAAATCTTAGCTATGAAATTACATTATCTGATCTTACAATTTCCTTTTGCGTTCGTGAAAAATTATACTTTGTTTTCAAAAAGGAAATACTCATACAAATATTTTTTTTTGCAGTTGGACATTTGGAGCATATAATAAATGTTTAAATGATGTCCTTGGCATGAATTAAATGTTTGAGCTTTCGGGATGGGGATGGGGGTGGGTGGGTGGGGGGATAACTTGAGAGGCGCCTTTACTAAAGTATCAAGGTTTATTATGATTGAAATAATGAGATTTTTCATCTTGCAAATATTTTGGTAATTCTTTAGACAGAGAATTAATGCCGTCTCTATTATTTCAATTAGTCAATTTCAAAAGTACGCTTGCATTTTTCATACCTGAATCTGTAGGCTTGAATGGATTCTGCTTCAGTTTGACTTCCTGGAAGTCTTCCATTTACTTCCTGCTTCAAAATTGACTCTCCTTTGAACAATGTTAAGATAATTTTTACTCCTGTTCCTATGAATATTTAATGCGTCCCCCTTAAAAAGCGCTTACTATTTGCAGCTCCTAGATTTTTGTCTATGCTTTCACACCTTTCCATGACGGAAGAGTGTGCCTAGAAACAGGCTTTATATTCCTCCTTTTGTGAACCAACGCACTCCATTATCAAGCAATTCATCATAGAAATCGTTGACGAAACCTTTGAATGCCTTGTTTCAGTACAGCTGCGACCCCCGTATTAATTTTGTACATCCCCAAGGAGCTAAAACTGATTCAACATTCTTTTACCGATTTTTTTACTTCCTTCATCACGTGATACTCAAACTGTCACATGCAAGAGGTCTTTTTGGGAAAGAGGAGGTACCAATTTCTTGTTTGGTACATTGTAGTTTGAGCTCCTCATCCAACTATTTAGATTTCAACTCGTTTTTTAATTTACGCGTTGTTTTTTTTTGCTTTACGCAAAATGATGAACGGTTGCAATTTTCTACCGTCATCTTTGGACGCTAGACAAACACTAATACCAAATTTTCATCGTGGGTTGACTTCAGGATAGCATTTTCTCCTCCAACTTCCTCTAGGGAGGTATTCCCGAACATGTCTGGCCACACAGGTGTTTCCTCATTTTCAATAATACAGTCGGGGTTGAATTGTTCCTTTGATGTTCGACGTCTAAGGTGCATTGTATATCCAATAGGCTTGTTGAACAGCTGGGATGTGACCTTTTGTGCTGTTATGTATGTCTCCTATATTAAAAACGTAAAGGTGTTTTAAACAATATGTGAGCTAGATTTGTTATCATTGTAAACAGAGCACTGAAATAAAATAACAAATAGTATTTGTTGACCCTCAAATTACATCAGATGTGCTTTCAGCAATGCAAAAGACCTTCCGTTAAAGACGCAAAGGTGCTTAAAACGATTTTTCGTAACTTTGTTTTTCAGTCATGAACACTACTCAAATGAGATTGATGAGCTTAACGATAAAGAAGAATTCTACAAAAGTCTTTCTTTCTATTGTATTTCTACGACTAATTTCACAATCAAATCCAGTTACCTTACATTGGGCCTAATAAATTGAGAACATAATCCAATCATTTAATGATGTGAGAGTACCATGGTATTAATGGAGCATTACAAACACCGATATCCAGTGCTCTTCAACAATTTGTTTTTAGCATTGTGAAGCAGGCTTTAACAATCAAAATACCAAAAGCTATATCCTATCGAAAAGTTAATAATAGTTTAGAATGTTAAATTTTTCACTCTAATTAATTTTCTGTTTGATTCTTGTGGGTACTTAGCAAACTACGCACCTATCACAAGATTATAAACACTGTGCTCTTTCGTTTTGTATATGGAGAAATTAGATCATATTTTTCTTTTGCTTCATTGTCGCAATTTGTTCATATAGCTGTACCGTTGTTTTCAAATTTTAATGAGTTGGTGTACAATCTTTTATGGTACAATGAGACACACCAGCAACTAGGACTTGTACTGACTGATCAGCTGGAGTCATGAAAGTTGATACAAATGTTAATAGTTATGGAGTGAGTGCAAAATACGCACTTGTATTACAGACAAAAACATTGCATAATGACGATATATTGTAGAGGGAAAGCGGTCATAATTCGATGTAATATGGTTTAAATTACTTGACGTTTTTAGAGACAAATTTTGAAAAAGAAGATATCATAGATAGCTACTTTTAATATATACCCATCAGAAATATTTTTCAAAGGTTTAGACAGAGCAAGTGCTATTAAAAGCAACTCACTACCCCCAGACTATCAGGGGCAGCTACACCTTTGCTGGGGGTATTTGAGAGGTCACATGATCGCCTAGAAACTCGTGGGTTTTTTTTCTCGCTGAAGAATATTGATTCGCAAACGAAAATCTGCGTAAAACTTTAATCCTTCGATATTGAAGCTCCATTAAAAACGTTTCCTTGCCCGACTTTGATAGAACAATTTCTCTCTATGAATACGTTTTTAAAAGAAACATTTTTTAACAATCAGAAGATACAAACAGATAAGTATCAGTTTGAATATACAAGGCAGCTGACACTTTCTGCTGAAATTATCTGATGAAGCCAAAACGTCAGGAAATAGAGTCAACAACAGCAAATAATTTCTAGTGGGGGGATGGCTGAAACCAAATTTTACCTAGAAATATTATCCAAATAAGGGAAGATACAGAAAACATGCAAATGATTACCAGAAAACTCCACCCTCAAAAGTTATGGGAAGTAGGGTTTTTAACAGTATTGAATACACAAGAAACTTAAACGTGGCTGTGGCCTGAAACGCTTTTTGTTACAAAGTAGGCTTGCAGTAGTTTTTTTCTCAACCAAGGCCCGCTTTTGGAAATTTAGGCACAACTGTTAGAAAAGAAAGTGGGACTATATGAAAGAGTTCCTAAAAATATTGGCCCAAGATTATTCAAATTTCTTTTTAGTAGTGAAACACAGGAAATAAAATGGAGAGAGGAAAAAATTTGTGTGGGGATATTATAGTTTGGTTTTTTACTAACATATCCCTGGCTACTAAGTCTGAAAACAAAGCATACAATAACTCATTACCCTAATTCTATCGTTCAGCAACATTTGAATTCATCTCCACAGCAGAAGCCGGCAAAGAACCGAACCCAAAAGTGTATTGTTCTGACCTAGTATTAATTCAGCTTGGACATTGTAGCATTTCCAAGAGCAAACATTTGTCACAATTACTTTTCTTAATCCGTTAAAAGTCACAAGAACGTTTACATCCCTTTATTAAAACACAAAAATGTATTTCTATAGGAAGACAAAATCTATTTCTGCCCACCAGGAATAATTCCCAAAGCTCTTGGCAATATACTATTGAATATTATTAATATTCATTAATGTCGATTTGCATCCCTATTTCTGGAAGTGAGCTTTAAACAGCATAGTTTAGTTTCTTCTGCCAATCGAAGCTCTTTTAGTTTCCTTTCTTATTTTTAGCGAGTTTTAACTAATAAATAATTTTTTTTAACTGTATATATATATTTTTTTTGAACAGGACATCTGTGATAACAGTTTATATATATATATATATATATATATATATATACATATATATATATATACATATATATATATATGATATGACTGCAGATACATCCTTTAAAAAAATTGGTATATAATAATAATAATAATAATAATAATAAAATAATAATAATAATAATAATAATAATAGAATACTAAAAGGCCATCAATAAATTTTGTTTTAGACTTACTAGAATAAGGTATTGCTTTGTAATGCTTTGTTACTTGAGCTACTGGTTTACATTCCGATCTCATGAAAATGCCGTTGGCTTCTTCAGCAAGGCACACAACAGCACTGCCTTGCATGCAAACTGGTCTACCCATATCCAGACACTCAAAAATAACCGAAACGTATCTTCTCAGACTTGCAGTCTCAACAATATTAAGAGTTTGTGTACAGTGGTTACTTAACCTGTCACTAAAGGCAAATACTTTGTCGATGTAACAAGCAAGAAAAGAGAGGAAATTAATTTAACTTGTTCCTATGTCTTGAAATGGGGAAGAAATAGGAAAAAATCTATATCCAAACTTCCACCTCTAATAAAACCTCCTAACTCATACGAGTAACAAAGTTAAAGTCTGGATGAACGTCTGAACGTGACAACCAATGAGATCTATGTGTTATAGTCAAGCATTAAATATCATGCCAGTACGAAAAACTGAATTTGACAAACCAGAAACACACATGACCTGATTTTTGACTTGCTGCAATGTCATTCACGTGTCGACATGCCAAAGCTCTTAGGAGCAACACAGTTATATGGTTATCCTTCGTCCTGTTCATTGTTCAACGTTTGTTGTAATTGGTGAGATCAGGGAAAAGTCTAATACCTGAAGCCTAGACCAGAATTTAGACATATTTGAACAAATTATTCTCAGTCTAATTCCTTTGTTTTAAACAATGTCTTAGCCTATTCGGAAAAGTGTGTTTTTTAAACATATTTTAGTCTTTTCGCATAGAACTGCAAGTCCTGCTAAAAATGTTTACCTGTTAACTTTCACATTTATTGGACAAAAATTGGACGCCATTGTTTGGCATGAGAATCCTGTGAAAATATTAAAACAACTAACAAAAATGCACCATAACATTTCAAAAATATATAGTTTTCATCATCATCATCATCATCATCATCATCATCAATGGGGTGCACCCGAATTCATGATCAGCATTCTCCACGAGTCTCTGTTCTTCCTCCATTTCTGGAGATCGGGTATTGGAAGATCTGTGTCTTTCTGGAGCAGGGTAACATAGTCCAGTGTAGGTCGGCCGACATTTTTATAACCATGGCGCGGTTTCCACAGCACAGTAAGCGCTGCAGGTTCTGTACTTCTGAAGCAGTGTCCTGCCAGGCGTAGTCAGCTTACTCTAATGGTATCGGAAACTTTAGGTAGGCTTCTGTGTAATTCTTGTTTGAAACATGTTGGTTCCAATTGATGTTCTTAATGTATCCAAGCATACGAGTGTAGCAACCATTAGCAACCATGTAGTTTTATAAAGCTTAAAATCTGACAGGGTAGAGAGCGACTCAGGTGTAAAGGCTTGATGTTTACCTTACAGCTAAAGATTCTTACCACTTGTTGGCGTAACAGTTGATTCAACTAAAGCACAAGTTTCAGCTATTTCATTGTGGGAATGTTTATTAGGAAAATTTTCTCTAGGCAAGATAACAATGCTTTCAAAAGTGTTATTTCTGATGCATATCTCGCTATATTGAGCGAGTTCGTGAATCTAACTCTTCTGAAAGGCTTGGAAGTCAATATTTCTGAAAATTTGCAATAGTGTTTTAAATTCTGGAAAATCGGTGGGTCCTCAACTTTTTATGGTTGTGAGCTTCTCAAAACATCGAGGGAAAAGGGTGATCTCTTTCCTAGATGTTTATCCTCAAATTCTTCTCTAAATGGAGCTGGTATTTCTTTTCAAGGTTTCCCTTCGTATACTGATTACATTTTCGACTTGGTCGTCATAAACCCAAGGCTAGTTGCAAAGTTTAGACGAGGGCTTGACTTATCCAAAGCCCCAGGTTTATGATTGCGGTAGTTGTCATGAAAGAATATGCATCGCAGCTATCTTGTTTGCTGTCCAAATTTTTCGATTTTCGTCAATTCCAACCCCTTTTCCATCTTCCTGAAAATTGATCATATTCAGGTGTTCTATCTAATCCTGACAATTATCGTCCTGTCCGTCTTCTTTTTGTCATCAGTAAGGTCCTTGAATGACTTTTTAGCAATTTGCTGGTAGAATTATTGCAAAGCCAAGGTTTCTTTGTTGATAATTTAAAGTACCTTACATTAAAGTATACTTACTTTAGGACAGGTCTGGTAAAGGACTTATAACAGCTCTGGATATTTCCAAAGTATCTGATAAAGAATCGCATGCTGGGCTGCTCTGTAACCTTTCTGGCTATTGTATTTAGGGAAGGATTTTTGTTATCATTAGTCATTTTTTCTAAATTGTGCGCCACACTGTATTAAATTACATATGATAGGTATTTTGTTGATACTGGAGTTCCTTAAGGCTATATCTTTGTTTCAGCCCTTTCCCTTCTTTACATAAATTTACGTAATCTTTTTGGTATCTCAATTCAGTTCAACAATATCTATGCTAATGGTACTACTTTATACTCTGGCGTTGACCACAAAAAAACTGGACACGAACAAGTCAAGCTTAAGGATGATTTGAACTATAATACCCAGGATGTCAGAGGATTGGAAAGGAAGTGGATTGATTAAAGCGGTAAAAATGGAACTGACGTCCTTATCTTTCTCCAATATTTACTTGGCGTGAACAAGACTCCTCGAATTTTAACCACGCTACGGGTGGTTCCCTGCAAAGTAGATGATGACAGTTTTCTCCAATTCAACAATTCGTGTTCCTGTGCCAACGTCATCAAACCTTTTCAAACGTTTCTTTGAAATTGTTTCAAATACACGTGTTATAACACGAATGACTTTTGTTCACAAGTTTGATAGTTTCTGTATTTTTCTTGCTAGATCGTAATGCTATTCTACTTTTTCTATCTCTTCTTCATTCAATCTACCGTCATATGTTAAGTCTAATGTTTTTTCTGGATATCAAAATCCCAAGGTAACTTACAGCTGTCGTTTTCTGTAATTGTCTCTGTCTGGTTTTCACAACATCTTTCTGTTACAAATACTTTCTGTATTCGACACAATTTCCGATTTCATTTTACTTCCAACGCAATCATAGAGCCGCTTATATACTCTTTAAATTTGCTTTCATCCTGTGTGTTGTCAATCTTGCGCTTGATAACACTGGTTCGCATTGCTAGTTTTTCAAATGCTAAAATCACTAATTCCATCTCACGTTTAATTCCAGTTTCTTTACGTCATACCCATCTTTCCTTTTCTCTCTTATAATTCTTTTTCCGTAAAAACTGACTATGAAACACTTTTTCTTCCCAATACTTTTCTCTTTCAATTTCGTTCCATTCTTAAAGTCATTCACACTTTTTACTTGAAAATCTTCCATTTATCCTGGAGCGACTAGAAATCTTTTATTACTATTTCTCGCAATTTTTCGATCCAAGCTTAGCTTGGTCAATAGTATTTTTTATGTCCAAAAGTCCTCTGCACCTTCTTTGGTAAGGCTAAAGTCTATTTGTGTTGCTCTTTGAGTACAATCACTTATGCATCACAGAAATTTTTTTGTCTCCGAACCAACATCTTGCATCTCTTTTTTGATCCAATCTGAAAAGGTGGCTGAATGTCTTTTCAAAGAGACTGCCCAAACGTTGATCTCCTTTGTCATGTTTTGTCTATTCAACTTCATTCTCACTCTACTTTTATACTCCTTTGTAACAATTCTTATATTTCTTTTCTTTTATGTTTTGTTATTTTAGAATATCTACAAACAGCGTTTTCTTGTTAACCCTCTAGTCTGGAAGTTAAATACCTTCTGATCTTACTACCCTTCCTCTCTGTTGGGTCATTTTGTTTACTTTTCTATTCCAAATTCTGTCCTGATATCACTAGTAAATAATTTGAATTTCTGTACCAAAAGCCAAGTACATTTTTGTTTTCTTCATACAACTTGAGATTGCTCATAAATAACAGATTGTTTATTTTTTTCTCGAACCGAATTTGTACCCTACCTTAGACTGTCATAGAATAATCCAAGTGGCAGCATTGCTATTATGAGCAGGAATGATGATAACCAATCGCCCTAGAATTTTCCTCTATTTACTTTAACGTATCCTAACACATCACGTCCACTTGTCAACTCTTGTTTCAAGATTTCATACATTCTTTTATAAATACAACCTAATCTTCAAGTCAGTTATCCAACATACACTCACTGTGTCCAAGGTGACTTCTACACTTGTCATTTATCTAATGTCTGCACCTGCGATTACACACCCGTGAATCCGTCCTTTCACTTCTTTAAATTGTTCTTAACACTAGTCTTATAGCTCTTCTAACATCTTAAATTTTTTTATATGTTTGTGAATGAAAAAGCCCTGACGGTCCAACGAGATGCACTAAACAGTTTTAGCGTTGTAAATTTACTAAAGTATTTATCGTCCCTTTCGTAATATTCTTCTTCTTGGATTTTTCGAAGATGGAAATCACCCTTGGGAGAAAACTTAACCAATTTGGTTAGTTCACACAATGTGTTTAGGGAAGTTGACACTACTGTTGAATTTCTGACGCAATCACCATATACTCAGTTTAGTTAATGTGCGTAGTGATGAGTAGAAAATTTGAGAAGCTGAATATCCTTTTAATCTGAGTTATAACTCCTTTTCTCTACCCAACATAGTACTAAAACCATGGTTGGACTGGCCTTGCAAATTGTAGGGATTTAAGCCAAGTTGCAGAAGTATGTCCATCATCATATTGACCAAATTTTTTGCGTCAGTCTCCTCCATTTTAAATTACCCAGTGAAATCTTCACCTACCCAATGGACACATAAAAATGGTTTGCATTTTATTAAAAATATCAGAGGAATTATCTACCATTATATTGTAAAAATCCGATTTTTTAAATGGAATCGGCAACGTCAGGGGACATAGAAAGATTCGTATGCTTTAAGATTTCATTCTGGGTTTCCGTGAAAGTGTCATTTTGGTCCTCTTTTTGGCCATTTACCAAAAGCTAAGTCATCTGCAGCTTTAAATTTCTTAGTTGTTCAAGATTCGTCTGTCATCAGCGAGTTCTCTTAATGGTGATCGCTGGTGGGTTCGGTGGAGAAGAAATGACAGAAGTTTTAATACAGATGCTCTATTTTAACATTATTTTCGGGCTAATTGTTTTTTAGCACTGCAGAAACATCCTGTGTGGACCAGGGTCTCTATCAGTTTTTGGTTAGCTTATTACGATAATCCTTAAAAGCCTTTTCTTTCTAAACGCTAATTTGAAAAAAGGATACTTAAGTTGAAACAGTCTAAACTAAAAGAAAACTCGTTTTCTTGTTTTCCTTATCAAATTCACTTCTGTGTATCTATTTTGACTAACCAAGGCAAAAGTTTTACAAAATTCAATTCAAATGATCTTACATATAAGCATACAACTAATTACATCAAAAACACCGCATAATATTTTTATCACAAAAACATTAAATTTAACCGCATGTCATGGTAAATTGAAAACACAAATTCGGTTCTAATTTGGCCATCAACATTCTATCATGATACAAGGTACAACTTTCTGAGAATAACAACAAAACAATAGCTTACATCTCGTGAGGCTTACTATCTATAAATACAACTAATAAAACTACATAGCAAAATAAGTGCCATTGCACTTACAGGAAATAAACCCTTAAACATAGCTTTCTGGTGACACTGAAAATTCGTGTTGGCGAAATCCCATATTCGTATTTCTATCATTTTTACAGTCAGTATAACCTATTTGATATTCTTTCGCGGCCTTTCAGCTTAGATCAAGTGTATGACTCTTGCAACCCCTTGATCGAGTTTTGAGTTTTGGTTTCCAGCTTGTAGAATCTGTGGACTTGACATGATGGGACAATGATTCTGTACAAACCAAGAGGAAGTGCCCCCCAGCGGTGGTACTTCGGGAAGCCGTCCGCGTTTCTTCCTGTCCATGGTCTATTGCGTGCTTTCTCTCCATCTTTACTTGTTCTGTTCCCTCTGCTTGTCTCTTTTATGCCTTGTAAAATATTCAGATTATACTCAGATTCTCTAATGAAATAAAGCGCCAGTGGAATGGCATCAATGGCCTCACTGTTTACTATGGGTGATATCAATGAAAGACCCAATGTGTGTACTTTAGAAGTAAACCTTGGCAAATTCACAGGTTGCTGTTGAAAATTACCTACGTTGTTATTAGTCCACAGCGATAGTGTTTTCGACTCATACCAAGATTTTAGAATTCCTTTATGCATTTTCAAGAATTTAGAAAAGGTAGGTTTGTGTTAAGGACGTTAACTGGAATGAGGTATTTTGGTCTTTGAAGTCCCTGTCAATAAACCGATGTACCAGCTTTCTTACCTATTCGTTAGGTATAATGTAAGTTATTTTGCTTGAAACTAATCAATATCGCCTGTATATTTGCATTTTTATTTAAGAGACCAAATTGGAAATAATTATTAGTTACTGCCTTTTGTTAACCATTTGTAAATTGTGCATAGATTGCTTGGTTGCTTACTATCTTAACTTGCTCTATAATCTCTGGTCTGGTCTTTCATAGGTCAATATCTATGAAAGACATCAATGGATCCCGCTGCTAACTAGGGCTGCTGTCAATAAATGACCCAGTAAAACCTATTTTCACGAAGGAATCTTCTACTTTAAATGTCATTCAGCATGTTGTGGTACATTTTTACAAATAATGCAATTTACACTATCTATTGCATCATTACAATAATACAGCCAGGTCTACTTTTCGTGCCACGATGGTTAAAAACTCCTTTCGTCTTTGCTAATGTTTTTTTCTTAGGACAACAAAAACTATTTTATTGGTTGTACGCGTTGCATCTAATGAGCAAATTTTGTCTTGGTTTAGGTCTTCTAGCCTTTTTTAACAAAATAACTTTTTAGTGTTGTCACTAAACCGTCCTGGGTCGTTTCAGTGTTTCGTAACATCTCATTTTTTCAAACTGTCATCACAAAGGTAGTATGAAGTAAAAACAAAATACAATTCGTGACAATTTTAAAGCCAGATATCACCAGCAATGCACAACTATAATTCTAATACAGTAATAGCTCAGATTTCAATGCTGTCTTAAAAGGGAAAAAAGTATAATTTAACATGATTATCATAATCAGAAATTTGAAAAAAGTACCTAACCTTCACTTCCTATGTTACCAGTACTAACATCATGAGCAATGTCTTTATTGCTTAAAAATTCTTTAGAAGGAATTAGATATTTTGAAAATCTCATAAGTTCCCAACAGAATTGTGCAACTCACTTGAATTCTCTATTCTTTTGTTCTTGTCTACCTGGCATAATTTAAGGGTATTGAACGATACATCACCAGGAAAAAAAACAACTCACTTCAAAGTATTTTTTTTCCTTCTTTATATCGCAGTGAAAACGAATGAAAACCTTGTTCTAAACCAAAAATCTTTGTGCATATATGAAAGTGGATGTCACAATCAAATTATTTTCCTTTGTTGCTATTTCCTTCCATTTATATTACCCCCTCCTGAAAAATGTTTTTACTTTTTGAAAACCGGAAGTCACTCCATTGCAAATAAAAAATATTTCATTTGTTTGGACAAAACAAAAACGAACGTTTTTGTTTTGTCCAAACCGAAAAACTTAAAATAGTTTTTCTTTTTCCTTGTTATATGATTATAAGGTTTTACAAAAAAATCTAAAATTTAAAATAATTTGAAAACCATTGTGTAAGTTAAAAGCTTTAATTGTATTGACTTGTTGGCTCTGCTAAACGTGCAGTGTTACCGAAACAACGGATGCTTTTGAATATCAACTCGTTACTTTGCAGATTTCATTCTTCGTACCTCCCTGTATTGAATAATGAATAATTCTTGCAGTTTTTTCTGGTGTTACTGTTTTACCCTTCTTCTGAGATATTTGTTGCTCCAGAATGTTTGTACATGATCTGAATGGCCGAAACGTTGTTCAGAACAAAAAAAAGTGGGGTAATGGAGTTGTGACATCGGGACGTGGGAACTCTATTTTAGATGCTGACGTTTGGGTCGTGTTTTGCTAATGAGACCGAAAATCTCAAACCAACACGCCTTAAAAAGTCTAGAGGTCTTAATATCATTTCCAACTTCTTTTACTCTCGGTCCACATGTAAATAACAGATGGTTCTATAAGCATCCAGCAAAAAGAAAATGGAGAAACAGCGTCAATGTCGATGGTTGCATATTAAATAGGTCCAGGATGTCTGACATCATCTGTTATTGTTTTATTTTTTTATTTTGTAGTTGAACAAACAGTAATGTAAAAAAAGTCTTATTGACAGAAAAAAACCAAGATTAGCTTAAAATTTTACTTGCCTTGATTTTTTTCTTCTCTTTTACCATTCTAACACATACAATGATTTGTCCCATTTTAGAGACAAAAAGTTGTACCATTTACCATTGCGAGTTAAGGACAAAAATGTAAGTGAAATAAAAAACAAACTGCCCTCGTTTACGTTAGAGCGTATTAAGTTATAAAAATTCTTCCTTCTGTTTTAAGAAATCATCGTTAATTACCCCAATCTTTGCAGCAAAATCATTACCACGTAAAAATAGGTCAGCAGTCGCCACTGCAATTAAAAATTTGTTATGAGGTCTGTCAAGATGCACTCTCAAGGTCATGTGATCAGGGAAATCGAGCTCTTGACGAGAACCAAGTATTTGGACAGTAGTTTTCTGTTAGACGTCAGACTGTAGTTTTTCTTATGACCATTGTGTAATGTAGATTTGTATGCGCTATTGAAAAAAGGTTCTGGAGGAAAAATATATTTTTCAGTGAGGTTTTCTTAGAATCGAAGAAAATTTTCATTCAAACTCAAATCAAGTTCTCGGTAGGGATCTGATTGGGTTAATGTTTGAAACCTGCTAAACTGGTTGGAAAATGTAAAATTTCAGCGGGAAACTGATCAGCTTTAGCGTTTTTAGCCTCCGAGGTAGCAGAGTAACTCACTGGTGTCATATGAAGCGTCACAACCATCTTCTAGTGATTTGGATGCTGAATTGTGGGAGTAAGTAGTCGACGGAATGTTGACTGACCTGCAGTCTGTGGTTTGTGGCACATTTTTATCGTTGAATTGCCCTCAAGAGTTAGTATGTACGTTTAAATTGTTGCCTTGAAATAACGTGACAATAAGGCTTTCGTACAGTTTTTTATCAACAAATAATTTTCAACGTTTTTATGTCTATGGTCACTTTTAGACTGTAAACTTGCGATGAAGTTTGTAAATTCTGGACAGAAGTGTCTCCTTCCTAAAATTGTACAGGTTAATAAGCCGTTCTGTACGCCATTTGCCATCCAACCAAGAAGACTATGTTTCGCCTTCTGTTTCAGAAGATTTCTTTGAGAATTAATATGTTTCTGTGGTCGTGGCATCTGCTTGAATAAGGTATTGAGAAAACGACCATCAGTATTAAACTTAAACTTGGGTTTAGTTGAAAAGTACAAATTTTAAAAGTGGTCCGAAATCGGCTTCCCTAAAACCCCTCTTTAATTTCTTTCAAAACCTGATGAACTTTCTAAATCACGATTGAACTGTCCAGTACTGTTGTTTCGGTAAAACTTGGGAGGAAAATAAAAGATATGCTTTTAGATTTCATTTTTTCAAAGAGAAAAGAAAAATAGGTTGCAATGAATCATGGGGCGTGTCTTTCCATTAAAATTGATGAGTTTGCTTTTGATCGGACCATTGCAAGTAAGTGGGTTAAATCTCAGTGGTTTTCAGCAATTATTGTGTAGAGAAGAGAATATCCTTGTTCAATTTGTTGTTGCAAGAACATCATGCTTTACATGGGGGCGGATGCAAACCGAGGCAGATGAAATATAGTTATTTCCTTTGAGTATTTTTTTTGCTGCTTTCTACAATTAAATTTTGGCTTTCAACGCTCAAATTTGAATGTCATTTCAAATCTCAGTACATTACAATACTAGCTGCAGAATTTTTGAGAGGTACAATAAATTGGATCACTTAGTCACGTGCTTCCTGGCAGATGTTTGGTGTTTGTTTCTCCGAATTGAGATCTTGAATTTCAAAACCAGATGTCAGAAGTGTTAATTCTGGTTTAGTCTTTGTATGTATGTATGTATGTATTTATTCGCCACTAACAAAAAAAATACAAATGTTCAAAGGTAAATGGTAAAAACCTAATACATGATGTTATCCAAAATAGTTAAAAAATAAGACTAAACAGAAACAAAAAAGAACGAAACAAACAGGCGGGACGGTAATCTAGAGAAACTGTGGCAGGGGTAGCATAATACAGATCATGAAGACCTTATTTTCATTATGGCCCCTTGTAACGTAAATGGACATGTAACATATAACAGTGGACAGACATTGAGTAGCCCTATATCTATAACAATCTACGATTACCCAATGGAAACAATATCAATAACCGTGCTGTAAAGAAAATAGAATATTTAGTAATACACGTAGATATCGCTCTCTTTCTTCTGGAGCTTTTCAAAGAAAATTTTTTTGATGTTGTGCTTAAAAGAGTTAGCATTTGAACTTAATTTAATGTGCGACGGTAACCTATTCCATAATTTGGGACCCAGATATGATAGAGCTTTTTGGCCATCGTTACTACTTCGAAATGCGTGATGATCCAAAAAAAACTTTTTTATTTCCTAATGATATCGTTATAATGCTTTTATTGTATTCTGAGTAAATTTTGCCGCAAATGATAATACAAAAATTAAAATTAGAAACTGGCCTGCAGTCAGCCAAGTCATTTGGGAGCAGCAAAGCTTACTCAGGAAAATCACATGTCACGCAAATTGCATAGTTGCATCTCAGACACAGTGACGTCAAACTTCGTAAGGGTAAAGGTTTTAGTGTGTTGATGCTGACGACAGCTAAAATTCATTGATTTTTTAAAATAATTGTGATATTAACTTAAATTGTTCCATTTGACTGCATCTGTAAAAATGTTCCTCATTATTTTTTAAGTTGATGAAATAATTTAATTGTTGTAAACATTACAATTTCTGAATTGATACCAAGTTAACTTTTATCATGACTATGGTACAATTAACAAGAAAACGACAAAGATGAATAATTACAGAAACAAAAAAAATCAGTATATCAATTATACTTTTGTTTTCAGTGAAATGTAGTGAATAGAAATCGAGTCAAATAGCATTTAGCCAAAGATTTATTCAAAACAGACTTTAAAATTGTTTTTCATGAATAAAGAACTTGAATATATAGGTAAGAACTGAATATATTTCCAAGACTTGACCAGAGACGGAAATGACAGAAGCAAAGATTGAAGTATCCTGAGCAACTTGAAGTTAAGTGCATTGATAAACAATTTTGTCAAGTTGATTAGACTTATTATTAGTGGGTATTTGAAAATGGAGCCTTACTTCATCTAATTTTTTGCATAAATACTAATATTTTGAAATTTTAATTTTAAATGGAGTAATTGTAACAGCAACCCACAAAACCTTTGTCCCGAGGAGAAGGGTGAATCCTTAAAAAAGAAGACTTCTAAAATATTTTCTATAATTGAAAATTTTTTTCTAATATTGTAACATTAATCTTCTGTAAGGAGATCTAAATAATGTTTCTCCTAACGTTCTTGAAATATTGGACACTTTTTCCTCTTCTGACCTCCATTCCAACCGAAAACTGTCAAATGTAATTACTTCCTTTTAATTCCTTATTCTCAAATGCCAAGTATGTGAGATCACACTCCCTGTCTTTATGGAAGGCAGCTAAGGAGAATGAAGATGTGTTGAAGTGAAACCAGCAGCAACTTTAAACAAATGTGAGGGTTGTCGCACCTCTTCCGTCGTCCTTTGTCATAATATTTATGAAGCAACTAAAGCTATTCTTTCATCTTCATTTTCTGGACACATATAGCCTTGACCACACAGAAAGATACTGCATTCTACTTTGAGATCATTGGAAGATACACAAACTCCCCAAACATTTGCTTTGAGGCCGATATTGGTTATGTATACTTGTATATATATATGAGGGTTGCGTAGTTGAGAAAATTTGATGACCTTAAGTCATTCAGGTTTCACAGCGTTCTATTTGCATTCTTATCTGGCACTTCTTCCCATCTCTCTATCTGTCGAACTATCTGACTATTGTTTCATCTGTATGCCAATCTATTCTTTCCTGGCGTAAATTTTCTAAGCTCCTTGCCTCCTCCGGTACTCTTTACTCTTTCTCTCTCTCGCTCCTTCAACCTCACTCTTTTCCTTTCAAACACCTTGTTAACCTTTTAACCCTCAAAACTCTGTCAAGCTCTCTCTTAAGTCATCTAATAAGCTCTCTTTTTTTCTTTCCTTCCTTTCCTATCTCTATTTTCATCCATCATTCCTGTTACCCATATTTTATCTACAATAGATTGCATCTGGTGATTTGAGTCACAATCTATGCTAATCAGTGTTCTTGAAACGGCACATCCTTTGACGTCCCCTCTCATAGTTATGAAGTCATTTTGATTTTTGCCCGCAAAACCTGTAAAGCGCTATCTATATAAGTGTTTAACTCCATGACGAAATTCGATATTTACTTAACCAATCTGTTATTGTCTAAACAGTCTAGCAATACCTGATCTCTTTCATTTGATTTCCAATGTCATATTGGTCAGATGCATTTTGTCTTATATATCCATCTATGTTAGCATTGAAATATTCTATTACGATTAGTCTGTCACCCTTATCGCATTTGTTTATGATTTTTTTTTATATCTGCATTATAATTTGCATATTTTATCGTCACTTGCGGTTGATATTGGTAAATATACTTGTAAAACCGCTATTGTTTTTGGGTTAACAGCAATTCTGGTCATTATTATACCTTAATTCAGTGATTTAATTAACATCATCATTTACGTTTGCCCAGAGCAGTAATTCTACTCTATGTTGACATAGCTCTCTCATTTACGTATGCCCAGAGCAGTAATTGTACTCTATGTTGACATGGCTCCTCCTTTATAGCAAAATGCTGATTTGCCCATTTTTGTCACGGCTTTTCCCGGCAACCTTACTTCGGTGATTCTTGGAATGTCGATTTTCAGTCTTTCTTCTTTCCCTCTTACTTGTACTTTCTCACTCTCACAACGCTTTCAAATGTTTGATGTGGTAATATTGAATTTTCTCTTTGTTTTCTTGCTTTCACCAGCTCCTTTTTCTAGACCTGCATGGCATACATCCAATTTGTATCTTCCCTAGGAATTTTGCTGCGACTCATCATAACTGTGAAATGTCTCTGAAGTATAAAGGAAATGCCATTTCCCAACATTTCTGACAAGGTAACGATTCCAGGGGGACCCAACTGAGTACCCTGGTATCTCTTTTTCTTTAATTGTTCAGAGAACAATGGTTATAGCCTGTGAGGCACCACTCTTTTGCAAACATGACTTGGGTGGCGTCCCCTTAAAGTATTCCCTCCCTTTTCCAAGTCTTGTTTTTAGTTCTGGTGGGCAGTGGCAATTTTAGAGTTTTCGTGGCCTTAAGCAATTTCAATTTACAGGGCCCTAATCCATTGAAAATCAAGATTTTTACTGGGAGAAGTTTCAAGTTATGCCGAATGCAAATCCATTTCTCTCGTTTTCTCGAGATGTAAAAAAAATTAGGGTTCTTATTTAGAAAGTGAATATCCTGTATATTCATCCTGTCATTGAAATATAATAGAAAAGTATTAACACTGTTTTTAAAATGTGCATATATAAATTAAAGTTAAAAGGCTTTCGCCGGAATTTATCCTTGACGAATCGGTCGTTTATTTCCCCCAAAGCAATCCTTTTGAGTAGTGGGTGCTCAACACAAAGAAGAGAATGATCGTTCATCTTTGCAGTTGGTAACGATCATACACAGATAAATATGAAGTACAATGTTTTTAAAACCCTTTAAAATCCGTTTAAGTTTGAGGATTATCCTTCTTCTTTGGAATTGGCAATGAACATACAGAGATAGATATGAAGTATAATGTGCACATTACGAAATGCCCCAACCAGGTCATTTTCACATATTTGTTGGTGCATGTCGATTTCGAAAGATTTGGAAGCATCACTGACCCCTGCATCAATAAGTTCTTTTATTAAATGAGAAAAGTGCATGAGTTATGATTCAAGTTTGTTCTTCAACTCCTGGGGATGAATCTCATTTTTTTCAGTGCGGCGTTGCCCATTTTATTTCAATCTTGAATTGTTGACCAAAAAACCAAACCAATGTTCCAGCCATTTTATTGGCTTCCATTGGACACGAAATGCTGTACAAAGATGATCAATGATGACAAATAAGTATTGGGTCAAAATCTGGCCCGAGGTCGACCTTTCCTAACTTCAGCTATATTGGTTTTATTGTTTTTGTCAGAAAACACTTCCTCTTTCTCCTCCCATGATTCTCTATTTCAGTTCTCTATGTTTTCGTCCCATACAATTGCTGATCGATATGTTTGAGTCATTGTTATGGGCGACCGCGGTGTTTTGTGGCTCAGTGATTTTAGTCTTTATTCTGAAAGGGGCGCTTTAAATCCGCCGAATACTATTCTCGGGGCTGTCTAACATCTCAAGCACTTTCTAGAAGTACGTTTGGTTCTTGGTACTGGAATATTTCGTAAGACTTAGGGACTACAACATCTAGAACCTTGGCTCTTCATCTAAATCCTTCTACAAAGCATTAAAATAGTACTTTTCCTGAAGCATTGTTTTCATCACCATGAAAGGTAAACAGAATTTTTGCTTCTTTTGTTGGCGTATCTCTACCAACTGCATTTACAAACAGATCACTGTGGATAAAATTATAGCGCCACAAGAGACCAAGCTGTTATTGTGTTTATAACTGGCGTGAACAACAATGACTAATACTCTGCAATAGAAATATCCATTCTGTGACAAATAAGACTGCTGATATTTTTTACTTTATTTGGGTAACAAAGATGCGTCTGATTGATGTTCTGGGGCATTGGTATACGGATAAAGACTCTACAAACAGAATTAAGTTATGCCCAACTGAATGTTAATTCATTGATCACGTGAGACCTGATCGTCGTGGAGGGAGAAATGGACTAATTTATTCCGAGTCACTTGATGTTAAGAAGACTGATGTCATCATATTATCTTTTAATTGTCATTATTTATAGACCACTGTACTCAGATAAACACCCCGTCTCAACAGGTGTACTGTATTCCTAAAAAAGTTTCCATTTTATTTAGAAACTCTGCAACTATTTAAGGGGGAACTGATCATCACAGGTGACTTTAACATCAATGTTAACAATATACAAAACTCAGATGCTCAACACTTCTTGGTTCTGTTGTAGTCTTTTGGAATTAAAGAATATGTTCATCAGCCTCCCCATCGTGAAGGTCATATTCTAGATTTGACTATAGCATTCATGTCTGATTCCATTATCAGTAAAACAGAGCTGATTAGTCGGTATGTATAAGATTGTGCTACAATACTATGGTGTTTGATATCACCAAGGCCGGATCTTTCTGTTAAAACCACAAGATATAGAAAGCTGCTCTATATACCTACATGGGAGTAGCTACACCTGCTGAAACATAGCACAATAAGATGGTCGATTCTGCAAAACGACTACGTAGTAAAGCAGAAAGCAAATAGCGAAGATCTAAATTGGACCGCAATCTACAAGACTATAAACAAAGGCGAATTATGTAACTTCCCTTATGAACGTAGCTAGACGCGAATTTTACTCTAAATTTATGGATGAGTAGACTGATGACAATAAAAGACCGTTGCAGCCGCCAATAAACTTCTGGGGATGAAAGACAATTTCACCTTTCTCGTCACCTTGATAAGACCCTAATGGATAATAATATCAATTACTTTTTCACGCGGAAGATCCAAAACATCCACGAGGAAATTGATTCTATTCATATGAGTCAGTCTCATCATAACCTTGTTTTTACTGATAAATCAATACCAAATTCTGTTGAAAAGACACATTCCTTCAAAGCTTAAGCGAGTAGGAACTCCATAAAATTCTGAAGAGTGCTACCAAAAAGTCATGTTAACTGGACCCTTTTCTAACATCTATGCTCCTTGATACTATCAACTTTCTTCTCCCAGTGATTACAAATATAGTCAACGTTTCTTTGACAATATCATACTTACTTCAGGAATTAAAGAAAGCGTTAGTTAAGCCATTGTTGAAGAAAGGCTTGAAGGAGTTGCCCCATGAAGTCTACGTTAGCAATCTTTAATTTTTATCAAAAATCACAGAAAGAGCAGTGTTTGAACAGGTGACAAGTGGAATCATTAACAGCGACCTGTTTCCTGCACTTGAATCTGGCTACAGGAAGTTTCATACTAAGGAAACTGCATTGTTGAGAGTTACCAACAATCTTCTTATTGGCATGAATAATCAGACTTAGGTGCTGCATTTGATACTGTGTACCACTCTTTTTTATTACATCGCCTGGAAACTACATATGGAGTTATAGGATCCGTACTGAAATGGATATCATCCTACTTGCGTGATCGTTATCAGCGCGTAGCGGTGAATTCTGACGGTCTATCGGAAAGATATCTGTCTCTCAGGCGTCCTGTCTAGGACAAGGGCTTTTCATTTTACATACCAGTAAGTTATTTCAAGTCATCTGGGATCATTTACCAAACATCCATGCTTATGCTGACGATCCACAGTTATATCTGCTATTTGAATCATATGGAATAAATACTAAAATAGAAGCATGGAATATGATGGAGCGCTGTGTTGGAGCTGTTCCAGCTTGGATGATCACAGACAAATTGAAACTGAATGAATCAGAGACTGAATTTCTTATACTAGGGACAAGGCAACAGTTGAACAAATTTAAAAGTAGTAACTTATTAATAGGAAATTTTTGTGTGAAATCAGTTAAAGAAACTACAAATTTAGACTTCTGCATTCTATTCGTGACATAATATTAGACGTATTTAAAAACACTTATTGCTTGAGGCTACAAAAACACTTATCGATAAGTAAACGTCAGCGTGTTCAAAATGCAGCTGCTAGGTTGGTTTCAACTATTTCTCGTTTTCCCTTATTTCACCTGTAATGTATCAGCTACGCTGGCTGGCTGTCAAATACAGGGAAATTTCTAAGAGAATTTTAATTACTTTCAAGATTTTACAAGGTAATGCCCCATGATATATTAATGATCTTATTTGTCTTACGGAGAAATGTACATACAGTCTTCGTCCAATTAATAATAGTCGTTTTTAACAAAATCAGACAACAACAAAATCAGGTCTATAAGCGCGAGCCTAGTATTTTATATATTTGATTTTATTGTATTAGTGAGCAAAGAAGTGTCTATAAAAAAACTCCGAACTTCACTTATTACATGGATGGGTGCCCATTAGGTCTGCATTCAACTCAGTTTCAGAATTGACCAATTTATTGTTCTATTCCACAATGGAGCATGCGTACAGCGCACGCATTAAAGACTAGTCTATTATTATATTATTATTATAACATAAAGTCTCTATTGAAGTACAATTTTTGTATCTTCTTATCACAAATCTTAATTCCCATGAAACCCCAGAACGCCAAACCCAGAAGAGATACCATTTTGACAGATTTTCCCTCAACTATTGGTAAGTGGAGCCATTTTCCTCGCTCTTTTGGGGGCTCCACTTATCGAGCGGCTCCTGTAATGAGTGAAAAAATCAATAATTTAGCAATGTTGACTGACAAAAATCCCTTAAAGAGTGCCTTTGGACGTCACTGGATAATAAATTAGTGCTACTGATGCTCGAGTTGTCAGGGGATCTGGTACAGACAATGCGAAATAAAAATTAAATAAAGGTAGTATTATACATACCTGATAGTGATACTAAGTTGGTCGGTGTGCGTGATGTCTGGAGTGGAATCAGCTGATATTGTGTAAATTCTGCAGTCAGGGACGTAGGAACGGGGGGACCAGAGGGACCATGGCCCCTCACCTTTTGGCAAACTATGCAAAAGTGCCCTTTCCAAACCCAAAACTGCCCTTCTTGCATAATCCTTTCCCAAAATTCTCAACTGATATAAGACACAGAACATGCCCAGAACGATATTTGTAATCAAGGCTTTCCATGAGGACTATTGTCAGCATTGTTTTCACAAATTTGCATTATCTCTCGATCAGACTTTGTCACTGTCGGCCATCTGTATTGAAAAAAATAAGCAGTAAATCATAATGGACAGAGTGCTGACAGGTGTGCTTCATGCACGGATTGTAAGCAGTGCGATTTACGTTCACAAAGGAAACTACGTCAAAAACTCCGAGCATCTCAATCAGATAGTCATAATATCTGAGATTTGACAAAAATAAAACAAGAAGAAGATCCTGCAAACAAATTGGAGGACCTTTGCGGAAGTGGTCATGTGCCCCTTTTTTGAGCTGCTACCCCCTATTTTTAGACGCTTCCCACAGCGTCCCTTTCTGCAAGTGACATCTGTGGACAGGAAAACCAATCCTTGTTCACACCATAAAGAGCCTTGGCTCTTTATCGTGTGAACAGGGATTGGCATATCTTTCTTTAGTTTAGAACAAACATAAAATTACCCTTCCAACAAGTGGTTATACATTTTACTGAGATTATGGAAAGTGCCACAAATTTACTAATTTGGCAATTTTTCTGAGGAACAATTTAAAGACAAGTACCCCCCAATTTGGCACTTTTTCTGAGGAACAATTTAAAGACAAGTACCCCCCTGGTAAACCATGACGACAACCTGGCGCCATATTTGTTCATATCTGTTTTATATATTGTCTGTCGTCTGTACACAGCTGGGTGTTTAATTAATCATGAAGATTATTATCACATATTGTAACCAGCACCAGAATTGTTTTTCCAGAATGTTCCATTCACAAACATTGGTTCATTACGCAAAGTTCTGAAACAATGCTTTAAAATTCATTAACTGCAGGAAATGAACGTACGAAATTTCGTGTGACTGAAATCAGAATTTTTCTTGGTATAGTTTGGGGTGGGTCCTTCAAGGACACAGGCCCTCTGTCACTTGCCCGGTTTCTCCCTAAAACGACCACTGGTGGTGGGTGAGTCACGTACCCTCCACACCAACGCCAGGATGTAACTTAGGAGGGGGACCGGGTTAGTGGCTGATCGCTCCTCCCAAGTTTAACTGCCACTTAAAGTAGGCAGATGACAACCTACAAATATTCTATTCGGCCTTTTAACAGCACGTTTACCTACAAATAAAAATGAAACATATTTATCACGGACATTACACAAAATATGCTTCCTTATCTTTGCCCGAAGGATTAAAATTTGACAGCAGTTCAGATGACAAACTAGAGTCAGTATAAAACATGTTGGGAAAAATTTCAGTTGCTTTTAATCAAATCTGTTTTGAAAGTTTAGTCAAAATCTGCAGGCCTCAGGACCAAACCCAAATTTTTGTGCTCGTGAATTTTGAGCCCTGGTCGAAAGAATAGGTTGAGGACTAGAATTCTTATCATATTAATTCAACAACAACAAAAATTCTCTCAGGTTTGGTTCTTTTATTCTAGTGCAAATTACATTTTCTTTTAAGAACCAAAATTTAACCGTTTTGAACGTGGCTGCGATGGCCGAGTGGTTAAGGCGTTGGACTTGAAATCCAATGGGATCTTCCCGCGTAGGTTCGAACCCTACTCGCAGCGAAATCCAAAACAACTTTTTTTTTTTTTCAAAGAGAGCATCAAATAAGCATCAACTTGGAGGGCAAAGAAAGCCCAAGAAATTTGTTAACCTTAATTTTCAAAGCTGCCAAGAAATTAGAAGGTAATGTGGTCACTTGTGAATAACGATAACGATACCACATAGAAAAGTTCCATTTTCCCCAGGGGTGGATCACTTAAAAAAAGTGTTTGAGAATGAAGAATTATAAGGGCTGTTGAGTTATTGGGAGTTATTAAGAATTATTGGGAATTATAGAGTTTGTGAGAGTTATTAAGAAATATTAAGAGTTATTGGGAATTATTAGGAATTATTAAGAATTATTGAGAATTATTGGGAATTATTGAGAATTATTATTGTTATAATAATAATAATTATTATTATTATTATAATTATTATTGTTATATATATTGAGAATGATAATGAGTTGTTTGCTATTATTGTGAATACTTAGGAATATGTGAGTCTTTGACAATGATTGGTTATTACTGATATTTCCTTAAAACGATCACTAATGCGACAATTATCAAAATAGGGATATCATCTTTTGAATTTGAGATCTGAAATTCTTGAGAACACAAGCTAATAAAAGAGTAAGAGTACCCAGATATTTTGATGTGGTCTAGTTCTGCTTTTGAAAACTTATCTATTT
>RDPX01000095.1:627150-693948 GCA_003991215.1 Morbakka virulenta | reverse complement strand
GTTTGAAATGTCTTCAGGTATTTGTTCAAACGTGTCTTCCTCAAAGCCTTTAATTACTCTGCAATTCCTTTGGTGAATTTTTAATCCTTTCAATCCTTTACATACTTTTCCGCATGAACACTTAACACCAGCTGTCACATTACTAGTATAACTGTCTCTATTGTTTTTCCTAATCAATGGCAAGTTAATTTCCCCATTGGGATTGCAAGTGTTTTCCTGTAACCGTTTTTTGCATCTCCAGACATGGCGTCCAAGCGATTGAAATTCCTTTCCACAGAAACTACAAACTACAAATAGTGTCAAAAAGTATCGAAAACTAAACTCAAACATTATTCCAATAAAATCCTTGTGCGACGAGGAGTCGATTGATATGAAATTGTACTTGTAATAATTTAAAATTAGGCAAATATTTTGCGATTAAACGAGAGCCGTGTACAGAGACGTCTGCACGCCACCGCTCGACAGCAATGAATGATATTATTATTATTAATAATAATAATAAAAATAATAATATTATTATTACTATAAATAAATAACACAGCATAGTAGTAGCTGGTTTGTCTTTCTACCATCGACCTAGTTCCTCTAGGTTGGGATGGATAGCACCTTTCTTATGGTGTTGGCCGAACCCCACAGTGCCGTCTGCTGAATCAGGCCAAATTTTTTCGTGTCAACTCCAAGCAGAGTAATCCAGTCCTGAATTCTGTACTTTGCTCCGAGAGCTCCAATCACCATGGGGACCACTTTGGTGGATGTCTTCCACATGCAGGTTATCTCCAGTACCAGATCCTGGTATTTTTCAATCTTCTCAGATTCTTTCTCTTTGACCCGAAAATCTCCAGGGACAGCGATGTCTATGATTGTTGTTTAGCAGTTCATCTTGTCAACCACCACAGGTCTCAGAGCTTCAACTATCCTGTCAGTGTGTATGTTGAAATCTCACAAGATTTTGACTTTATCATTCTCCAACATTTGCTCAGCTCGGTGGTCAAACCAGTTTTTGCTCAGTTTTTGCACAGTTCCCAATGGACGATCGAAGCAACACGGCCATGTCTCTTCTTATATTGACCCTGTGACAGCTTCCCATATTCACCTAGTATGTTCATCACCGTTTCCTCCCTTGCACCACACATCCGACACATCTTACTTCCCTGTTCTTTCATTATCTTCACTTTATAATTCGTTGTTGGGAGTCACTGATCTTGGGCGGCTATTAGCAGTAGTCCTTCGGTTTCTTTTTTCAACCATCCAGCTTTCAACCAATTCCAAAAAACTGTTTCATTTCCCTGTACTTTCGTGTGGTACTGACCATGCAGAGGTTTCTCTGTCTACCCTTCTATTCTCTCAGCCACTTTTCCCTTCATACTTTGTCGCACTTCTTTCTTTCACAAAACTCTCCAGCACTGAGTCGCCATTCATCGTTGTTCTCTTTGTGTAATTCGACAAACTGTACTTCTCGGTCCTCACACATTGGGGCAAAAAAAAATTTTATAGGACAAAAGTCTACTTAATCTTTGGGGGTTGGGGCGCTGCCAGAGGTTAATTGCCTTGTCCAGCATAAGGTGGTCCTTGGTACCCCTTGAATTCCTGATACAGCCTTTCTGTTCTTCCCCAATAACATACTGATCAGTCAGGTAATCATACAACTTATCAGCAAGGATACCTGTCAACACTTTTCACATAAGTGGTAAGCATGTGATAGGTCGGTAATTTCCAGGTTGTTTCCCTTTAGCTGGGACCTTCATGATCAAAGTTGTTCTCCTCGATGTCATCCATTTAGGGACATTCCAATCTTCCGAGCACTTCTGCAGATGTGTTCCCATCAGCTTATGCAGACTCGTCAAGTTCTTTATCCCAAATCCCTGTACTCCATCTGGGCCCGGAGACTTCCAGTTAAGAACTTTTCCTATCATCTTCTTAACATCATCTTCAGTGATACTCAGATCTCCTTGCTTTTTAACATGCTCCAGTTTATCTTGTACTCTGTTCATCCATTCCGTATTGGTGTTATGGTCTCTTCACTCCATATTTCTTGCCAAAACACGAGATTCTTCCTTATCTGGTGCCTCTCCGCCGGTGCTGTTTCCATATCTTTGTAGGTCCTGATAAAACCTATTCTGGTTGTTGACAAACTTTCCGTTTGTAATGTAACAGTTGTACTGTTACATTACAAACGGTACTTTCCGTGTATCTCTTTATCTTCTGGTTTACCGCTCTTGTTTGTTTCAACTCTTCAATTACCACATCATACCCTTTGTTTTTAATCCTGTACTTTTTCTCTAGCCTCATTGTCATAGGATCGTCATAACCTCCACCTTTGCTTTCGGCAACTCTACTTAAATCTGCTCTTATGTCCTTTATTTTCCTCCGCAGCCGTATTTTCCACCTTGGTACTCTCTTAGACTGTTTCTGGTCTACGTTCTTTGTCAACTTTTGCGTTTTCGCACAAGCCATAGTGGTGTCATTCAACTCAGTGATGTTTATCTCTACACAATCCAGTACCTTATCAATCTGTTTGACTTCACTCAAGATCTTGCTGCTTTCGATATGTCTAAGGGTTCTCAGTCTCTGTCGATCACTAGCTAGTTGATTACGTTCACTTATGATTCTCTCTATCTGATCTTTCTCTGTCTTAGACGTTGGTTCTCTCACTATTCTCGGTGTTGGCTCTCCTTCTAGTTCATTTTGGTCTCCATTTCCTGGTGGTGTCTCGACAATAAGGTCTTCACCCCCTTCATTCTCCCTTATATACTCATCTGTTCGCTCCCTTTCTTGCAACACACTTTCCCTGACCTCGTCAAGTTCCTCTTCCGTAAACCACTTTCGCTTTAGGATATTCCTCACTCAGCCATTCTCCGTTCATCTATCTCAAACTGACCCGTTTCTCTACATGCTATGCATTCTCTGTCTATATCCAATCAGACTAGGCTGACTGGCATAGTAACATTCCATGATGGGCCTGTTGTCCTCTCTCCAGTATCTCCTTCTAGTTTTGCCAGTCACCGGTTGACCACGTGACGTGCCTGGTTCACCACAACATCACTACGGGGCGAAGCGCATCTAGCCTGGCTAGATGAACCATTCACGCCGTTTGGGTTTCTATGTTTTTGTGAGTTCATAATTAAAAAAATATGAGTGGTGCTTTTTCTGTAGGGGATTTTCCTCCCTTAGCCTTTTACCGTCCAAGATCTGCAAGGCAGCAGTATCGTAACCCTGATAGGGGAGGCTAAGTGGGTGCAGTGCCTTGCCAAGGGCAGCCCAAGACTATGCAGGACAGGGGCGTCTATCCCCCCGAGGTCTCCATGACCCGCATACCCAAATATTATTATTATTATTATTATTATTATTATACAATTATCGCACACTGACAAAATGTCACTCCATTCAGTAGTAATGTTTCCTTGATATTGGCGACAGCAAGTCCCCTCAATTTTCAAGGACTTTTCTCAGGATCAATGCGGACTGTGGGACTACGGTCTTCAATTCTGGTCTCAATTCCTAGTTTATACCATTGTTTTGGTGGTTTTCCTATGCCCCGATGACTATTGGGATTACTTTTGCTTTCATATCTCATGGATTCTGGAGTTCTTTTTTTAAATCCCGGTATTTCTCAACTTCCTTTTTCTCCTGATCTATCCGGGTATCATATGGGGTGGCAAAGTCAACGATAATGCAATTGTTTTCCTTCGTCTTGATTAAATTCAAATCTGGCCTTCTGACTTTAATTACATAATTGGTCTGGGCAGAAAAGTCGCAGAGAACTTTGCAAGCATCATTTTCAACCACACTTTCTGGCTCATGGTTGTACAACTTACCGCTTACATGTATCCCAAACTTTCTACACATTCCCAATGGATACTTCTCCCGACCCAAGGCCCAAATAATGCATTCCAAATGGATTTTGTGGTTAGAGCTTTTGAATCCCACTTATTCCTCTTCCTTTTTCTAAGTACGTTACCCTTAAAAGAAATAATATTAGCGGGAACAATGGCACATGTTTACTTGTCAAAGGTATGGTTTAACGACAATGGAGCTATTCTACACCAAAAATCACAATGAAAGTGCTTAAAAGAAAATTTCAATAAAAATAATTCAAACAATCTCGAAAGAAAATCGAACACTGCAGCTCACAGATTAATACGGTACAATGTAAAACATCAATAGTCTATATTTTGGTACATTTGAACCTACAATACGTACACTGTTTTAGTTCGATCAAAGTTTAAATCACCCAATCTTATTGCGAAAAGCTTTGTGGCTTATCGATTTCCAAGCTAATGTGATGATAAATCACTCTTCTTGATACTATGCTATTTCCACGATATTCATTAGTCCTTACTTAAAAGAAAATAAATGGCTTCTATACAACAAATGTACCCGATTATGAATAAGAATGAATTCAGTGGGGGTGAATCGTGAAATTTGATAAAATGAAACTATAAAAAGTAATTTTTTCTCTATCAGTTTTTTACGGCACAGTGCTACAAATAAAATTTGTAAGTTTAAGCAGGGGTTGCCACAACAGTACCATCTGGTATACTTGCTGTTTCAAATACAAAAATTACGCTTCTCCAGAGCGAAGTTTTTTTACTTTGAGCAACGGCTTTTTCTCAATAAGTTTCCTTTTCTTGTATTCACGTTTGGCTAAGTTGTGTTTCAACTTTCGGCGTGCTGCTTTTTCGGGATCAGTAACAGCCTACAAATAAAAAAAGACACTAAAAAAACTTCTATTTAGCTTCAGGAAACAAGCATTTGAGAAATGGGATCAGGCACCCGGTTGTCTGGCAACGTACATATCAGATTCAATATTAAAAAATATGGCCACATTAATAAAATCAGAATAATTCGTCACATGTGACGCCGTTTCTCATACAAAAAAAGTGTCCTTGCGAAACTGATTAATAATTAGCCTTATTCCCCAGACACAAGTCAATTCGACAAATGAAAAAGAATTCAGGGGTCTATTGGTAATCTGGAAATAGTGAGGATAAACAGAAAGTCAAAGTTGGCCATGAGCTTCTTGTGCTCGATTTTGTAAAGCAACCAAAGACAATTTACAAACTATTCCATGCAAAAAGCAGAAGCAATGATAACTGGATGTGAATAGCTACAATATCCCCGAGGACGTCATAAAGCAGGTCAGCCTACTTAAGTGGGCTTGCTCAGTCAAGAGGCTATTTACATTAGCTGGGCTATCTCACCTAAGTGAGATGGGCAAGCTAAACGAGATAACAACGCTCTTTGCCCTTTTGTTAGTCCATTAATCCACATACATTTACATAAAGGACGGGCCAGCAAACGTTGGCTAAAAATAAGTGGGCGCAAAAAGGTTGGTGCCAAAGCACTTCTCATGAAAGGATAAAAAAACAGTTGACAGGAAAGAAACTTCTTGTTAAACTGCTGAGTCAAGTGCAGTATCTGTGGCATTAAAATAGTAAATAAACTCTTTTTCAAACACGAAAAAGACTGTGAGCAAGTTGCTATACACCTTTGGTATATGTGGGCACGGTCAAGAAGTGTAGTACAGCTAGCATTACCATTATTTGCATCACTAAGTTCCGTACGTCTTATCGCTCCTGCCATCGTTATGCAAGAAAAGGTCAGGATTCTTAAGAGAACTTATTTGAGGTTAGATGCATTAACCATGTCGCAAAATCGGCAGATAAATCACCATACAAATGAATTCTCTCAGGCAAGCACCCGCTCCGCTGTAGTTCTCCTCTTCCAATTTCATCTCAAGAGTGCAGCTTTCGTTGAATGGATTGCCTGAATTGCTCCAGGAAAACTGATGCCCTCTGCTAAGCAATAACTCAAATAATGTTTTCAATGGATTAATCAAGTTTTTGCTCATTTATGAATTAAAAATAGGTTGGATAAACAACTGGCTGGCTTCCATGAATTTGACCTTAGAGTTCTCAGCCGTGACAAACTGTGGAAAGTTACCAGTGTAAAAAACTGTATTCAGACGACGCGTTCGAAAATGGAGTACATGAGCAAGAAAGAGTCTTGGGATGATGGACATTTTAAGCATTTTAAAGGGCGAGTTATAAATGGGGCATATTTGACAAGGGGGCTTAATAAATTTGGCGAAATGTGAGAAAATCATCAGGAGTGATGTCATTTTTTAATATTTGTAAAATATAAAACCATATGGGATCAGGCTTCTACCTATAATATCACCACCGTCATCAGCAATTAAGTACGAAACAACATCCTGAGCCATTCCCTCTTCTAAAATGTCACATTCAAAAGGATCAGTTTCTTAACTTTCAACACAAATCACCACTACTTTAGACGGTAGGCTATCACACATACCGTTCTTAATGCAATCAGATCTCCGTCTTCAGATCCAATGGGGACAGCATAAAGTGTATATATGATAATACACATGGAAAAACTTAGATAAGCCATACCTCGTCCACGAGACAAATGTTTGAAGAGTAGTAGCAAGACGTAGACCCAACAAATTGCAAGCACATCTCTGAGCTTGATCATGAACATCGAAATGAGATAAGGGAACACCTGTCAAGATGTGACAATAGTACCCCAAGCAAGTAAAGAATGGTGAGTTAATAGATTTAAAAAATGGTCTGAGGCGTAACAAACTGTCTAGCGCTATACAAAGAGCCAACCAACCAAGCATCGTCTTTGATGTGCATCCCTCAAGCGGAGATGCGAATTTATCCTTGTTAATAGCCGAATGATTGTCTATGAATACTAATGGGAGGTAAGTATTTAAATTTCTACTAAACGACATCGGTTGCGCAAAGTTTAACAGTTATTGGGTGTTTTTACTAAAAATGCATACAAAGAAATAGTGGGTCTTTTAAACTCTTGGTTGGAAATTCAGATTTCTACTAAATGACATCAGTTGCGCAAAGTTTAACAGTTATTGGGTGTTTTTACTAAAAATGCATACAAAGAAATAGTGGGTCTTTTAAACTCTTGGTTGGAAATTCAGATTTCTACTAAATGACATCAGTTGCGCAAAGTTTAACAGTTATTGGGTGTTTTTACTAACAATGCATACAAAGAAATAGTGGGTCTTTTCAACTCTTGGTTGGAAATTCAGATTTCTACTAAATGACATCAGTTGCGCAAAGTTTAACAGTTATTGGGTGTTTTTACTAAAAATGCATACAAAGAAATAGTGGGTCTTTTAAACTCTTGGTTGGAAATTCAGATTTCTACTAAATGACATCAGTTGCGCAAAGTTTAACAGTTATTGGGTGTTTTTACTAAAAATGCATACAAAGAAATAGTGGGTCTTTTAAACTCTTGGTTGGAAATTCAGATTTCTACTAAATGACATCAGTTGCGCAAAGTTTAACAGTTATTGGGTGTTTTTACTTAAAATGCATACAAAGAAATAGTGGGTCTTTTAAACTCTTGGTTGGAAATTCAGATTTCTACTAAATGACATCAGTTGCGCAAAGTTTAACAGTTATTGGGTGTTTTTACTAAAAATGCATGCAAAGAAATAGTGGGTCTTCTAAACTCCAGGCCAGAAAGTAGTAAAGGAAAAACCTCGGCCACTTCGAACTGTTATTTTCAAAATCTGAGAAATCTTATAAACACAAAACAATAATTTAATGTCATATTTGTCGACGAGCCAGTGGTTTAAAAGAAGAAGAAAATTCAAGTCGAAATTAAAAGCAAACACAGATACTAATACGGTTCTTGTAAAAAGACCTTTAACAAAAAAATGTTTCGAGTCCCTTATCGAAGGTTTTTCAACGATTATTTGCAGCCCTTTGTAACCATATACTGGTGAAAATCTTTCCTTCTTTGGTAGCAACATTATCAGGTAAGACAGGGCAGGAGTAGGCATTCCACTCTGGAAATCTTCAGTAGATCTCTTCGAGGGGTAAATCCATGGTCGGCGAAATCTCCACTAAGGGATATATCCGATCGAAGGAAATGTCCTCTCAGGAAAATGTCTGATCGGGTAAGTGTTTAGTCAGGTTAAATGTCCTATAACGGTCTTCATGTCTACCTATCTTTTTCCTTGGTTACGACGTTCAATCTCCACTCATCACCAGATCAAGTGTAAACGTTTGACATTGTCCTCTTATTATTAAATAGCATGACTGAATCATACCAAATGTGCTTCATGCGTTATCTATTTAATGGCTGTAACTCCTGTCACAATTCTGTATTACTAAAAAAACAAATATAAATATACAATGACATTACCTCTGCAGCAAGTTTCCTTTTTTTTGCCTCCTTTTGGTCTGATACTTTATGTTGTAACTTCGCATAAGCATCTGCAAAGTTTTCAATTCCAACAACATTGCGCAAAAGATCTAATACCTCTTGTGACAGAATTCGCAAAGGTGAATCTAGAGCAAAAGAATATGACCGACAATTAACAATTACCAAAAAAGTAAACAGGCTTTTTTATCAAAAGGGCAAATAAAAACTCGCAAAACATGTCATAAATTACATATCAAATTTTAACGTAACGGAGATTTGTTGCAAAGTTTTTCATGGTAAAAGCAGTTTATACATATACTAGACCGTCTAAATGCTACGGCAGAAAACAAAATACTACATACCTAACGTCTAAACAATTATAAATATCATTTACCGAACGTTATGTGAACTGTTCAAATCAGAAATGCTTTGTTTAATTTCCATTTGTAGATAAGAATTCAGTATCATCATTTTGCATTTGGACGTCACTTTGCTTATAGTACAATTTTTAAATGCCACACAATGTACATGACAAAATTCTGATCAAGTAACTCTCACTGATTGGACCATTTTCCAAGACAACATGCTCCATTCCAGCAGACAAATTTGTATTCTCCCTTTGTGTTGTCAGTGTCTAATATAACCATTGGTTCATTGACAATATTCTTTCGTTGCTTTTCTTCTTTATAGTTAAGTTAGTTATTATTTCATTATGTGCTATAACTAGAGGCATACCGGTACAACACCACTGATATATTCGTTGTGTTTTAATATCACGGCCCTAAAAGAAGTTCGTTCAAAATACAATTTTATTGTAAGTGTCAACAGTAACATAATTAATAATGGCTCTGACGTATCGAAAGTCTCTTCATATAAAGTGATATTAAATTGTGTTCATTCCCTGGTATGCACAAAACAATTCTAATTTTACTAAAGCTTTATTTTATTTTCACTTAAAATATCATATTCTGCATACCTTTCACGACTTGAGGTCACTTGAATCCAACAAAACTGTACTTTCCCAGTCAAAATCAAGTTTCCCGCTTTGAATCGTCTTGCGTAATTTTATTTGCAGTTTTTTTCTATTCGCCACCCAATCTCCGCCCTCCCCGGTGTATTGTGACAATCACTTAGTGCATCAACTTTAGATGGTCTACTTTAAAAGATTACAAATTTTCCCCTATGTACACGAATTATTCATCAAAAAATCTATATTAAAATGTCTACTTGTCTGCAATACGATACGAATTTATGAGAAAAATTAGCAAGCTTGTGTATTTTCCTAAAGTGTGTCTTACAAACAATGATATTATGACAAAAAGACCATTCTTGAGTAGCTTTGGTGTGGCCTTTCTCGAATATAAACTGCACGACAGAGTGATACATCTTTCTTTACGTACCATTTTACCTCTTACCATGACACATTCATAGCTACCAACATAAGAGCCCTCTCTAATAGGCTGTGTCTTAGGACACAACTATGTATCAATATGTAAGATCATTCTGGTGTGGGCTTTCTGGTACATACAACTTCACGATGAAGTGAATAAATTTTTTGGTACGTTCCATTTTATCTATTACCATGAGGCAATCATAGTTACCATAACATGAGTCCTGTCTTACAGTTTGTGTGTTGGGCCACAACCATATATCAACATGCAAGATAATTCATGTGTACGCTTTCTCGTCCCTACACTTCAGGATAGAGTGGCTACATCTTTAGTTACGTTTTATCTTATCTATCTCCAAAAGAAAATCATCGATATCATTATATAACTTTAATAACATGTTTTTTATAAATCATCTCCTTTTCTTCAAGATATATCCTTTTTCAACCATCATAAAAGAGAGGCTCAGTTGGTTTCATACAACTTATCATCCTCATCCGTTGGTATGGATCCTTTCATAATTCCCTTTTTTATTTCACCAAGCTTTCGACGTTATTGGTCTTGTACCTATCGTTTATATCACAATTGACTATAACATTAT
Organism: Morbakka virulenta; assembly: GCA_003991215.1. Taxonomy (NCBI): domain Eukaryota; kingdom Metazoa; phylum Cnidaria; class Cubozoa; order Carybdeida; family Carukiidae; genus Morbakka; species Morbakka virulenta. The sequence continues at coordinate 683,763 of RDPX01000095.1, read as the reverse complement.
ATCTTTCAAAGGGGATTCAAATTTAAGCAATAGAATCATCCCTTCTTTGAATGTGTCCTTAGCGTTTATCGATAAAATTGGCACCCAACCAATTATATATCCATCTGTATTTGACTGTACTAATATTCGTTAAAATCTGACTGGACAAAAACAATTAAGAATTTTTTGTCAGAGTAAGGTTAAGTGGACTCTGTTAGTTGCAATACTACCTTGTAGGATACTTAAAGAAAACTCAACTGCCCTTCCTAATTTAACGGCCTTCCTCAAAGTGCAACAAAGGCTTGAGGGTCCTATTTTAGCGTGGCACAATTTTTGCCACCATTGCACGCGTTATTTCAGCTTTTCGTTTTGGTTTAAAGAAATTCACACTCCATTTTAATAGACGATTTCTAACAAACTCCGTGTACTTCTTATGCTTTTGTGTTTTATCTTCAAGTGCCAGTCACCATCTATTATTTTCGGGGGAATATCTTTCCTCGCGATGGGATTCTTATTGCATCTAGATCGGCGGGTATTAAAAAAGAGGAGCTGCTTAGTAGTTAACTCCTCAATCGTTAACTTATTGCGTATATTTTAAAACACTGTTACGGATAGACTTATCCCTTGAGCTCAAATCGACAAGGCTAGCCCTGCAGGTGCTTCACCTCTAGCAAATATACACATCGAGACTAAATGTATCGCATGGTTTATATGATCGATGCCACAGGAATACCAAATTATTTCACCTCTGCTTCGAAATGGCGTTATATCGTATTAAACGGCTGTTGAACTGTGATATAGCTAACTCCTGATAAGTGCTTATGTACTTTTCAAACGGTGAGCTATCTCATTTAAGTAGTCACATCAGCTGGCCATACGCTATTGTTCCCAATAACTCTGGTTTAATAAATCTTAATAACTCCACCATGGGCGGTCCCAAGCCCAGATGAGAAAGGAGGAGGGTTGGGCAAGTGGCCAATCACCCATTCCCGTAAAACAACCACCGATTACGGAAACGTGGACAGCAAACAAAACTATCTATGGTCACAGAACCATGTCGTGAGAAATCCCTGAAGATAACGACCTCAGATGGGAAGACACCTGAATGGCGGGTGGAGGTGAAAGCCTACGGAGAGTCTCCGATATCAGAACGACATGCATGAGATCACTTCTAACCCCAAAAAGATACATGTAAGAACCATGTACGCCACCGGGAAAACTGCAATAATAGCAAGAGAAATGAGGAAATACCATCTACAGATACCAGGCATAAACGAAGCAAGATGGACTGGTTTTGGAGAAGTGAAGGTCAACACTGGAGAGTTTGTACTGTATTCTGGGTCAGATGAACAACATCATGGAGGTGCAGGAATCATGTTGAGCCCTGAGACTAGGAAATGCCTAATCAAGTGGAATCCAGTGAATGAAAGGATCATTAGTGCTAGGTTCAACTCAAAATACGTAAAAGCTACCATTATTCAGATCTACAGCCCTACAAATGATGCGGATGAAGAGGTGAAGGATGATTTTTACGAACAACTCCAAAAAGAGATTGAGTAAACACCGAATCATGACATGCTGATCGTTATGGGAGACGCAAATGCCAAGGTGGGTTGTAACAACAAAAACTATGAGAAAGTTTTAGGGAAAGAAGGCTTAGGCATCATGAATGAGAATGGTGAAAGACGTATGAAAGAGGTATGTGAAGAAAACGATCTAGTGATTGGAGGCACATGCTTCAATCACAAAAACATTCACAAGAACACATGGGCCTCACCAAACAACAGAGATAAAAACCAAATTGATCACTTCATCATCAATGGCAGATACAGGAGGTCTCCCGCTGATGTACGAGCCATGAGAGGTGCCGATGCTGAAACTGACCATAACCTTGTGGTCGGCAAAGTGAAGCTTAGGCTTTCAAGACACAAACTCAAGAACACCAGCAGAAGGGCAACATTCAACAATGCACTTTTGAAACAAAAAGACATCCAAAAGCAATTCAAAGTAGAGTTGAAAAACAGGTTTGAACCACTGAAAGAGAGCATGGAAACAGCTATAGAAGAGGCAAGCATAAAAAAAGAATGGGAAAATTTACCACAATCTACAGGGAGACAGCCGAAAACATCCTGGGTAGGAAAAGGAAGGAGCATAAAGAGTGGATAAGCAGTGAAACTTGGAAAGCTATAGATGAAAGAAAGAATGTGAAAAATGAGATAAACTGTGCAAGATCACAGAGAATTAGTGTTACCAAAAAACAGAAGTATAGTGAGATGGACAAGAGTGTAAAGAAAAAGGTCAGAGTAGATAAACGTAAGGTGATAAATGGGCTCGCTGAAGAAGCGGAGCATGCAGCAAAAAACAATGACACGGGAACTCTGTACAGGATTACGAAGCTATTGGGCAACAAGAGAAAGCAATCAGCAACTGGTGTGGGAGACATAACTGGTAAGTTACTTATTGAAGATGGTCAGATACTTCAAAGATGGAAAGAACACTTCGAAGAAGTATTAAACATTGATAATGAATGTGACAAAGATGAGTTTGAGATCGGTAATGTTGAAACCATCGAAGAAATTAACAGAGGCCCCTTCACAGAAGAGGAAGTGAAGATAGCAGTAAAAAAGTTGAAGAGCAATAAAGCATCAGGAGTAGATAACATCAGCGGAGAAGTGTTAAAAACTGGAAGCAAGATCACATACAAGAGATTACTGCACATGTTCGAGAAAGTGAGAGAGAACATCAATATGGCAAGTGACTTGAAGAAATCAATGATAGCTAAAGTACCAAAGGAAGGTGACCTTACTAAATGCGACAATAGTAGAGGAATATCCCTGCTCTCCATACCTGGGAAAGTCTTGTGCAGAGTTGTTTTAGAAAGAATCAGGAAAGGAGCAGAAGAAAAACTGAGAAATGAGCAGGCAGCATATAGAAAAGGACACGGGCAGCTCAGCAGATTTTCATACTTCGAAATATTGCCGAACAGTGCATTGAGTAGTAAGCATCACTGTACATTAACTTTAAAGCTTTTGATAGCATCAACAGAGAGAAACTCTGGAAGATTCTGAAGTTTTATGGAGTTCCAGGTCTCTTCATAGGGATCATAAAGGAAATGAACAGAGGAAGTAGTAGTTGCATCAATAACAACGGGCAGACGTCAGAGTGGTTTTCTGTAAAAACTAGAGTTCGACAAGGCTTCCTCTTCATTATTGCTATAGATTGGATCATGAGGAAAGAAACAACGGCAAAGAAAACAGGAATAAGATGGAAGTTAACCACCCAGCTTGAAGACTTAGACTATGCAGACGATATCACCCTCCTATCCAGCAAGCACCAACATATGCAGGAAAAAAACTGAAAAAGCTATGTAAATATGCTGATAACATCGGTCTCAAAAGAAGACCAAGGTGTTGAGACTAAATCACAAGGAAAACCGCCCAATCGAGATCAAGGGCAGAAGTGTTGAAGACGTGGACACCTTCACATACCTCGGTGCCATAATAAACAAAACAGGAGGATCCACTGAAGATATCACACATAGGTTGAGTCCAGCAAGAAATGAGTTTGCCATGCTTAACCCACTCTGGAAGTCAAACCAACACAGTAGTAAGAGATCAAGATTCGAGTGTATAACGGCAACGTAATGTCCGTGCTACTCTATGGAGGAGAGATGTGGAAACTAAATGAAAATGATATCATCAGATTGGAAATATTTCAGAGAAAATGTCTGAAAAGGATTCTCCGTATCTTCTGGCTCACAAAAATCACAAACAACGAGCTCTACCTTAGGATGAAGACCAGTCCAGTAGGAGAGATCGTAAGGTGCAGGAGATGGAGATGGATTGAACATGCTCTGAGAAAGCCACTAAATGATAGCTGTACAGTAGCCTTAACATGGACACCAGACATAAAAAGAAAGAGAGGGCAACCGCGAACAACATGGCGGAGGAGTCCGGAAGCAGAAAGAAATTATCTGGGATGGCAAACATGGAACGGCGTTAGGAACATAGCCAAAGACAGAGAGAGGTGGCGGAGAATGCTGTCAAGCCTTATGAGCCGCCCATGGCTCGAAGAGGATAAGTAAGTAAGTAATAAATCTTAATTACTATATATTGTTTTCATCAATATTTGCAAATATTTAATAATGATCTAGCCACTAACTTTTCTTGTGAATCTACGCTCACGTGAGAATATGTCTCACTGCTTACAGCAGCTAACAGACTTTTAAAGTGACTTGACGAATTTTATTGTTTGAAATCGCGCTGGTCGGACATTCGCTTGTTTTTCAAATGAGTTATACTTCACAATACCCAACTGATATGTATTATTTTAACTAGAACTTGGCATTTATTTTTTGAAAATGATGTAATTTCCTATTAATTATATAATAGGAATGGTATGAATAGATGGTAGGGAACTTTAAGAGGTACATTATTATTTTCATTCTATAATACGCATCCATTGTTTGCCTGAGTGAAGCACTTATCAAAGAGATATTTCTTAGGAGTTTCAGTTTTAGCCCGGTCCTGTTGGGCGCAACCTTAGCTAGTTTGTACCGTATAAAAATTATTCCAGAAACCTTAAATACCGGGTTCATGCCAGACTGGGAATAAGCCTTCTCTCATAGGCAAATGAAGAGCTCTTTTGCCATGACTGTTAATTACCTGCAGTCCTTCATTTTGTGTTTTAATCTCAATCTCAATCAAATCCACTGGACGAAGGTGAACTGTGCACCATGAACTTGAATTACGTGATATTTACCAAACGAAGAAGGAATGTGGACTTTCAAATTTTTAATGTTACAATTTATAACAAGAACCAAGTGAGTTGAAATTACGAAATACCCTGCTGGCAATAGCGAATTGTTTATTTCCCGATGAATAGGTCTTAGAAATAAGAGCAGCAACGGTTCCTTTAATCTGTCTTGACCAAGGTTCATAGCAGTAGCAGCTACCCATTGCAAGACGGACCTCCTCTATAAAAGCAAAAATTTATAAGTCAATGAATAAAATGAGGTAATCAAGTAAAGGAAATTATATAGTTTTGAATTGTTAAGCTTACAACCGGCTGCGAGCTATTATACACAAAAACGTATACGGAAAAGCACCGGGGCTACGGTTCATGAAATTCATGCGCCAAATTGTCAACCAAGTAAAGGTAAGCAGCATCCTTGAGATCTGCAAATAGTGCCCTAGAGGGCAGTAGCACGGACAGATAGTTCCTGAGCAAGACGAACATGGTAGAAAAAGAAACTGGCAAATAAAAGAGCTTAAGTATTTACTTTCATACTGGTTTTCCCTGACCTTATCGTTCTGATATACAGGCCAATACCACTGCTTTGTGGGTCTGAAACAATATCTGTCCTACTGGTTTTCAGCTACAAGGGGCAGCTTGTCCATCAGTATGTCGAAAAAGAGCTATCTGAAATAAAACGCGGCATAACAATGGTTGATTATGTAAAGCCACACTGTAGTGTCCTTGTTTGAAAGTAAAGTATTTGAAAACCCTAGAGACAATAAAGATGACAGACGAGAGCAATGAATTCCTAGAATAAGTTATTTTTTTGCCAAAAACCCCGTTTTTTTAGCAAGTTATTTTTAGCAGGCTGAAAGCTACGCTTAAAATATTTCATGCTTTTCTGGAGCCTGCTGATTACATAATGCATCATTATAGCTCTCTTTTTTGGTTCTTAAAATAATGACAGGGCAAAGACATTTCAATATAAAAGATTTGTAGCAAGCAATGACTAAATAAATGAATATATGAATGGATGAATGAACGAAAGAATGAATGGATGGCTGTAATGCTGAATGAATAGGTTATTGCCTTAATGATACCTGCGTTCTTCAGCTACAATTGTATAGCAACAACTATAGCTTCAGTCGGTAATTCTTCGTTTGGCGCCATATCTTTGGCTTGGCAAGCAGTCTTACCTTTATCAGCTGTCTCCGGGAGCTGAAAAGGCGCAAGTGAATTTACCGAATATCCTCCCCAAAGTTCGACCCATGTGTTTTCTCTTTTAATTTCAAAAGGATAGAATGTTACCTTTTAGAATAACGCTTTTTCCTTATTTTCCCCCAAATAATATATATCATCTACAACTGGAAAAAAAGCTTTTTGTCTTTCATCAAGAAAGTATGGCCCAGAAAGATATTTTTCAATAAATTATTAGATTTTTTTTAGAAACATGCAAGGCATAATGTCACTAAGTGGATATAACCGTAAAGAAGAAGGCAAACAAAAAAATACAGAACAAAAAAGGTTAGGGCAAGAGATGAGTTGACTTTAGACTTTAAAACATGCAAATCATGGAGGAGAGCATTCAAAAGCCGAAGGGTTCTACAACCTATCTGTCCGAGGAAAGAAACCACTTTTATAGAAAGATTTATCACAACGAGGAGAGTCAACTGGATAACGGTGAGAACGCCGAGGGAAACGAATCACACGAGCTGTTACACAACAAACGTAGCTGTTATAGTGAGGAAAGTTCACTAGAACGCTTCGCATGTGAATACCTAGAGAAAAGACAATGATAAGCCAAATTTTGTCGATAAAACAATAGCTGAACAGTAGCTCCAAGACGTGGATCAAACAAGTTACAAACACGTCTCTGAACTCGATCAATAACACCAAGATGAGATAAGGGAGCATCCGTCCTGATGTGGCAACACTACTCCATGCACATAACAACATAGGAACATAAATTGTTGCCATTTTATTTTCTTCATCGGGACTTTTAAAACCCTAATATCTGTGAACATTTGTCATTTGAGGTACGATTTGTCAAACGCAAGGGGAGGAGGAGGAGGGTGGTTGTTCATCTTTGCATGTAACACACTTTAAAGTAAGGGGATTTTCTCTCATAGTTTAGTCTGCTAGTGTCACGTATACCCAGGTATTATACCCAGGTACTATTCGTTTTCTCCCTTTCTACCTGTCATTTGATTTCAGCATACTTGAAATTGCGCCTTTTCTTGCATCACCGCATTTCTTTCCCATCCAGGGCTTTTCATACTCTTCTTCACTAAAGTTTACGGTTTCCCCTATCTTTGTTTCTTTGGTGTTTTCTATTCTTCATAAGTAATTCCGTGCTTGCATTTTTATCTGTGAAACATTAGGCTTCTTATTCTATCATAAAATCTGCTATTTCTGCAGTAGTCATTCCCGCTTTCCTCTTCCCTGTTTAATTTAATGCGCGTGCCCAGTTCATGAAAGGATATAATTTGACGAGCAAGTCTTTTAAAGTAATTTGGTATTCAATCCCAACAATGGCACAACAGCAGTCAACATTCTTGTTTACACGCTTTTTTTTATAAGCAACATCTTATAAGCAACGCCAGGCTCGAAATTTACGAAATTTTAAGCAACTGTTAAGCAACAACCCAGGCTCGTTTCGTGTACCGTACAAAATTATTTTTGAGAAATTCTATTTTCTACTCAACAGAAGAATATCTTCGATAAAAACAAGTTAAAAATCCTAAAAACCAATATAATAGAGTAGAATGATCTCTTTTAGTTCTTTTGCCTGTTCGAAATTTTAATGACCTCAGTGTCTGGCGCCATGTTCATGTACCAACACAGATGTTCATCTTTAAATAAANACTCAACAGAAGAATATCTTCGATAAAAACAAGTTAAAAATCCTAAAAACCAATATAATACAGTAGAATGATCTCTTTTAGTTCTTTTGCCTGTTCGAAATTTTAATGACGTCAGTGTCTGGCGCCATGTTCATGTACCAACACAGATGTTCATCTTTAAATAAAACTATTCCTTATTGAGGGGAGGAGGGGAAAAACGTCCTCTTTGTTTAAAGGGGGAGGGGCTACACTGCTTTTTGGAGTTCAAACAAAAAAGAAGTGGAAATGTTAAGCAACAGCGAGCCTGAGTCAAAATATTGCCTTGCTTATAAAAAAACCCCGTGTAACTATCTGCTTTAGAAACGGGGGATCTTCAAACCAAACTAAGTGCAATACAATTAGTCAACCAAGAACAGAAAAACAAGTGTGGGAAACCAAAGAATAAGTTGAATCTTTTATTTTTTCCATCCTTAAAACATGTTACAAAAACATAAAACATGGCCAACAAAATAGCCGGCATTCGATCGTTCGCCATCCTCCAACTGTATCATAGGTCTGTTAACACCCTGCAAGTTGTACATTCAAGAGCTCGTCGAAGATGATCAGACAAGTGAACATATTATCCCTGTGGTTTGAGAAGCTGGTCAATCAATACTGAGATCTGGGGTCAACCCAGTCTACCAGAAAAGCCAGAAAAACAGCTGCTCCGAAAAAATCATAGCCAGAACATGGACTAGCCTTGAGGTTATAAAAATAAAGTTTTTAGCAAAGAATAATCCTAATATTGTTTGTCGACCATCTTTCTAACAAAATGTTTATCAAACGAGTCAGCAAGAAATGGAATTTTCTCAAGACAATCATGAACCGACAACATAGTATTTTTGGTCATTCAATCAAAAAAGCAGCAGTCGAAGAATTTTGTCTTTGACGTAAAAATCAAGGCAAACGCACCAGAGGTCATAGGAGAACCTTTTCTGATAACATCAATATGCTAGCAAGGCCTTTGTGGGATCTGGCCAAGGGTCGTAGGAAATGGCAGTATTTTTGTCTAATACGGTGTCAGTGAAAAAAGAGGATTGCAGTACCATTTACAGCAAATATGTAAAAGGCAATAAAAAAACACCTTACGTCATGCCATGCAAAGACATTCATATTCAGGATAGTTTTACCCTACTTACGGGCAAGAGAAATAAAAATGATGAAACCTGTCAAAAATTCAGACATACATACGACAATTGCCCAGAAATAAGCACCTAATATTAACTAAGCTTCAGATTGTACACACATTATAAAAATGCCCTCGAAGAGTAGGGGGAAATGCATGTAAACTAGTAAAAGACTAAAAATAGACTAAACCAAAAGAAAATGCGGAGTGGATTGAAAAATTATAAATACGCAAGGAGGAAATTGGACATTATGGAAGAGAAAAAAGAAAAAACTAGCCTTAAGAATAAAGGACACAGTAAACAGCATGGGCAGATAACAAAGGCATTGGCGTTTTCAACCGAATGCTTCTCAGGCGTTTACTTAAAACAATCTGAAGAAACCGCTAAAAACCCTTAAAACCCTAAGGTATACAAAAGAACTGGAGTAAAACGTCTACGGAGTACAATCCTAATTGCGCCAAAACAGCTAGCTAGATCACCTCATACAATTACCAGGAAAAACACAATCATGTAGGGTAGTACTACAGATAGCTGGGTAGTGAACAGGGGAAAAAAGGACCAGAAATTATTGGTTCATATTAGGCTGAAAGGCAACCCACGATAGGAAATCTTGAAGGTGTAAGACCAAGCAAAAGTTTAGTGTTGCAAGAAAGAAAAAATTGACCAGCTTCTTAGCTGGCAAAAAAATTAAACAAACACGTTAACATTGCTACTACTCAAAATAGAGGTACGGTTGTAGATTCTAAATTAGAATGATTGACATTCGGGGTTCAAGCTTGAACTTTGAAATACTACGCTTAACTTGTTTCTTTGTCTCATGGGGTACACGTTCCTGGGATAATGTCTATAAGAAAGGACCAAAATATGATAAAAATTGGGAAAGGATCTAGTACCAAAAAAAGCTTTTACATTGAAATGGCTCAGGTCATAATAAACACTTTTCCTTCAGTTCATGGGCTCTGAACATAACTTTTACATAAAACTGTATTCACCAAACCTTTTTTTGGTTCTTCGACCCTCCTTTCTTGTTTCGATATTATTGTCTTACTTTTTCCGGTTTATTGCCCAATTTATTTTGTAGTATCCATAAAGTTATATGTCTACAACTGCCATTCATTTAATTGTTTATGTTACGAAAACCCTGCAGCTCGCAACTTTGTCTCTTGTACCATATTCCTCCAGGGCTTGAAAGATACACAATGAATTAGAAAAATCGTCACCTTTTTTACTGTTAAAACTTGACCTTCCTATTATAAAAACCTCATAACATATGGAATATAAACGAATGCGACTAAGAAAGAAACTATGTATGTGATTCCCAACTAAGTTAACTAGGATTTTTAAATATCCAATTAGAGGACCAATTAAAAAATTCTTACCTTCACATGTTCCTTTGGTGCATATGAAGCTTCATACGTTGCAAAACCACAGATTTTCTTTGTAAGCCACGTAACTGTTAATGGTCTTTCTTCCAAGCTACCAGCTCCACTTTTCTCTGAAGTGGTTATATCTTTAATGTCTATTGTCTGTGTATCCTTCAGTTTCGAAGTCAATTCCAAACTGCTTATAACTTTTCCAAGGTAAACCAGATTTTTTGTTGTCTGTAAACAGGAGAATCGATAGCCAAATTATGACATTCTATTACAGAACAACATGGAGCAACCAGTCAATTCCCAGGGATAGTTGATATTTGTATAACAGCGCTATTATCACTATTGTTTGCATATATATAAACATTTACATATACATAAAAACCGATGAAAAGGAAATTCTAAACACCTAGAAAAAATATCACTCTTGGTGCCTCTCTTCAAGTACCACATCCTTTTAGGACACTGGTGATAATGGGCTTCTTCTGGACTCGGTTTGCCGCTTACAAGCTCAGATGATTTCTTTCCTGCCAGCCTGCAAATGGTCGATAGAAATGTCATTCTCTGCCTCCGATCGTCTCGTTTTTCTTTAGTTTTACCCAATAGTTATTTCAAAGGTGTTCTTTCTAATTATATGCCCCAAATCGATTACAACTGGGATTTACTGTATCCTAGCTTCCCATAGATTTCTTCATTTGACAATGCACTGTCAAAGAGCTATGTAACATTGTAACATTTTACGGAAAACTACATTTCGTTACCCTTAAGTCTTCTTTTTGGTGTTTTGGAGACGATCTCACATTCACTGCCATACGCGTGGGAAGAAAAGAAATAGCATTTTAACTCTTGGCATGGTTTCAATATTATCCTTTCTGTTCTTCAATGCATTACAATACATTCTTTCGATTTTTTGCTTGCATTTACAGTCTTATCTGATAAAGCACCCGTTATCGTTCAATGATTTTGCTTCCTACAATTTTTGTCTGTGAATTCAAATACTGCATGTTGGAACCAAAGAGTGGTATACGGCATGTGAAAATAACGTAATTTATACGTCACACTCCTTTGAAATAAAACGACACGAAAAAAGACAACAGGAAACAATGGTTTGTTGCTACACATTCAAAAAGGTAAACTTCAGCTTGCCAAAGCTAGGCTTTGTTTAATGAGAGTAAAAATGTTCAATAAATTGGCAATTAAACAACGTCATGCTTGCAGCCTAGTTTCTCTTAAGCTTGAAACTGAATACTTCAAATGCAAATAAAATAATTTTTATATCCATAGCAAGAGTTTCTAACAATTCATTTTTTCTCCCTTCATAAGGCTTTAAGTTAATAGGTCTTGATTGTAAAAAGTGTGTAACGTTGAAATGTATATATCCGGCATAATGATTATTGACAAAAAAAACTTAATAAATTTTCAGTTTTACTCCATGTTCCACATTACAAGCCCCTTAGATTTAGTGTATTACAACATAATGTGGGCTTCAATAAAATAATGTACTGTGTAAAATATAAACATGGCATTCAGTATTGCTTACACTATTTATTATTTATTACTTATTTATTATTTATTACTTATTTATTATTTATTATCTATTATTTATTTCAGAGATCATATAAAACTCCACTCCCCTGAGAAAATCTAGTATGTTGGTACCTTAGTTACCAGCACTAAATGCTCAGATTCAATTGTTGATTTCATAGTAAACATTGTGTAATGGATTTAAGTACACCTGCAAAGACTTCTCTTGTGTTATGATGGTGCTGTAGCCGAGACACCATTAACAATTTTGTGTATACTCTTGCATTGTCTTTTTGGTTGAACTCCACTGAGTGATATAGGCCAGCATTTACTACTAAACCGTAAACGCAGTGAAAATTTCGTGCTAAATTAGTTCAAAGTAATTGGCAGAGCTAAGTCTGCCTTTTACTTAAGAGCATTGGAGGCAATTCATATTCAACAGCCAGTCACAGAGTGGCAGGGTTTTTCAATCTTTTCTTTGTTTTTCGGTATTGATAAAAACAAACTTGACTTACGTTTTCTTATTCTGGCTGTCAAGTCGGGTGCCAGCGAATTTCTGGCTATCGACCAAAATAAACAAGGTTTTAATTGCAAAAAATATATAACACATTATACATAGGATAGTTTAAGTTGAATTGGACATTGAATATATCACAACTCTGTTGAAGGTCACAGAAACGGATATCTCCACACAAGCCTTTTACATTAAAAATTCTTCAAAAGTCGACACTTTTCTATGAGAAATCAATGCGAAAGATGCCTCAAATATTATCTTTATAGGCATCTTTCAGTTCTTCATCACGTGGAAGACGAAACACTTTCTCCACATTATCAGCGTTGTAATTATCATTGCAGTTCATAACACAAAATTCTTGAGGCATCTTAAAAATGAATTAAACTTAGCTCTTGTTGTCTAGATTTTTTAAAATAACATCGTGGCTATTCTTATACACAGGAATACACATAATGAAGTGAAAACAAGGATATTTCCTTTTTTTATTCTTAATGCTAGGACAAGGTATTTCTCTTTAACAAGCAGCAGTATTAAATCCATAGTTTTTCAAAAACATGCTCTAGCTTAAAAAATCGGATAAACGAAATTTAAGTGAACAACAAGAAGCATGTTAATACGCTTTGCCGCCATATTAACAAATATCAGTGTAAATTGAATGTAGTGTCCAAAAAACTTTCGTGTTGTCGCAGTGCCCAAAAGGCAGTAAATGAAATAAAGTCAACAATTGCATTGGTATGCCAAAATTCAAATTATACTTCCAAAAACCAATATCGATGGTATCGCACGGTAGGGCAATTGTCCAACTGGAGAAGTCTTCACTAAAGAAATTGTGCCAATACTACATAAAGAGTTAAAAAGGCATAAGGAAGAGTTTCGAATAAATCCCTTTCTCCCTTTCTCGACTTGTTCATATTGCTGCAGTGCCTGAAGGGCAGTAAATGAAATAAAGTCAACAACTAAATTGCATTGATATGCCAAAATTCAAATTATACTTATAAAAACCAATGTAGAAGTATCGTACTGTGGGGCAATTGTTCAGCTGAGCAAGTCTTCACTAAATAAATTGTGCCAATACCACAAAAAGAGTTAGAAAGGCATAAAGAAGAATTTTGCTATCGGGAAGGTTCTCAGCGAATACAACTACAGTGCTAAAGCTCCTTGTTAAGAGGTTTTTCCTGTTGTTTAATGTCATAAATAAAGAGTTTTTCTGAGGTCTCACAGCAAACTTTGGTGGGAAAATTATCCATAGTGTACAAGAATATTAATATTTGCAAACAAAAATTGTACTTAATCAAATAACTCACTTGGGGTCTACAACCACTTTGTTGTAGATTCATGTTAAGAGTTTCTTTCCTGTTGTTTAATGTTATACATACAAGTTTTTTTACGATTTCATAGCAGACTTTATTTAATACGTCAACTGTCAAAAGTATACAATTATATCAATAACTACAAAGAGAAGTTCTACTTACTTGACTTGCCAACTCATCAGTAATGGTATCTGCTTTCATTTGGTTACAAAGTACACAGCTTAAGTCACGAATCTGTAATAAACAATACAGAGTTCAAAAATCAATTAGGTTTGTGTTAAAGTTGTGTCTGACTCAAATTGCTGAAAGAAGGGCCATAACAACAATTTAATTAAATGGAAATCATGACTATTGTGTAAATGTGAATTTTAAATATGCCTGTACGGTACTGTCCAAACTAACAAGCTTCACTGGATTTGCATTAAAATATTAAAGAAGCTCTTTAAATGTTGTCAACATTATCGGTCAACATCCCCTTGTAGGTTAGTAAAATAAATTAAAAGTAAAACTAGGCCATTTCAGGCGCATTTAATTCAATTATGACATTAATCAATTGGGGTATAAACGTGTAATAACTTTTGACATAGAATACTTCTCAAAATAAACAAAATAATCCGTTAAAAATCCTCTTTGAAGTTGAGGACGCTATCTTTTTTTATAATTCTCACCCCAAGAAAGGCTGGAATACAATTCTATGCATGGGGTTAATTTTCTTATTTGATTTGTGTTATGTACTTCTGAATTCTATTGTTGATTGCTTTCTTCCTCTCCAAACCCAACCTCCGAAAACATGGACATACATGCAGTATGTGGAGGCCCGATAAGGGGGCCTATCCCATGATAACCTGCTGTTTTAACCACTCGGGCCACTGCTGCGTAAAACAAAGCGGAATATTGAATTTGAGACTTTATACCCATTAACCTAAACTAAAACCACTTTTATCTGTTTGCTTTTTAACCTAGATTTACATTTATCGTCATGTCTAAATGTTATCCACAGTTGCACCTCATCACCTTCACCGTCGATCACTGACTTCACCTGCAGCAGCATGTACACTAACATCTACAATAGTCTTCATTAAACACCAATCGTTTGTGTGTTTTTGTGTGTATATATGTATGTATGTATGTATGTATGTATGTATGTATGTATGTATGTATGTATGTATGTATGTATGTATGTGTGTATGTATGTATGTATGTATGTACGTATGTATGTGTGTGTGTTGTTTTTTATTAACAATTTAAAGGAAGCCCAAGTTCAGCCCGATCAAAAGATTTTCATCCCTTCATCTTTTTGGTCTCATTACTTTTATGCCTTCCTAATTCCAGAAACTGTGCCCCAAAAGCACAAGTTTGAGCAACTTTTAGTATCCTGTTTAACCGTTCTTAACAGTTTATGNTATGTATGTATGTATGTATGTATGTATGTATGTATGTATGTATGTATGTATGTATGTATGTATGTATGTGTGTATGTATGTATGTATGTATGTACGTATGTATGTGTGTGTGTTGTTTTTTATTAACAATTTAAAGGAAGCCCAAGTTCAGCCCGATCAAAAGATTTTCATCCCTTCATCTTTTTGGTCTCATTACTTTTATGCCTTCCTAATTCCAGAAACTGTGCCCCAAAAGCACAAGTTTGAGCAACTTTTAGTATCCTGTTTAACCGTTCTTAACAGTTTATGTACTGTAACTTTGTTATATGTTTTATCTGGTTCAGTAAAGTTAAGTTTTTTAATGCTGCTATTTTGATAGCGTCTTGTAGCTCAATGCCAAATCCAAGTCCCTGTGAAGGGCACCGTCTGAGCCCCAGTTACTGGGGGAAAATGACGTTAAACCAAAAAAAAAAATTAAAAAAAAAAAATGTTATCAATCTCACACAATTTTGAGTGATCTAGATTTTTGACGGGACGTTACTCTCTCGGAATTACACATTCCAGTGCATAAAAAACTACTTGTAATACATACAGTTGGCCGATCATTCACTTGATAGAATGGTGAATGCGTAAAGATGCGACAATTCTTGCTTAGAACAGGTTCCCAACCAAAGGTGCCTCTATAATCCAGAGGCATATTGTTGCGATAAAAGTTGAAAAATAAATGCCCAAAATACAAACATTTTTTGACTAGTACAGTGTACTTTCCACATACAGTGTGGGTTTTTTAATCAAATCGCTCGCAACAAGGTTTTGAAAACACAGAAAGAAATGCACCGATAAGCTAGCTAGGTTATAGGGGAAACATAGCTGCAAGGTATCTGTTTCTAAGAAACTTGAACCCATTACGGATACTGTCATAAGAGAAGAGATACGAAAGTGGAGAATTTTGGGGAGTAGCAAGTCATGGAGATACACTCTTGGAGTTAACTTTAAGTCCTACAGTTACAATCCTCGATAAAGTATGATTTAACTTAAAAAAACTTAGACGGTCGCCAGTCTTTAAAGGTGGTACCCGAGAAGAAAACTTCTGGGTGAATCGGCCTAAGAAAGAGGAAGGGGATGATATAGACCTAGGATAAGAAAAGTTTTCAAGGTTCCACGAACTTCGGATACAACAGTCCATATACGATCAAATTGAGGGTTAATAGATGTTCAAAATACTTCTGTCACCGAGGTACATTTGTGTCTGATACAGCAAGCCAACTTTAATGGAACCTGTTTTGGCAATACCTTAAACGTAGTTTTGTGTTCTGTCTTAGTAGAAACAAATTTAGTTTTACCTATTTTTATCTTGACATCTATAACAAAGCTAAGTTGTTTTAGAAAAATTGTAATCGGTCTTGTTCTGGGTAGGATAATGCAATATCGTTATGGGTTCACTTGCCAACATGCTGTTTTTGCTTCACTCCATATTATTTGCATTTGACCTAGAAAACTCTTTACCATAAGCTAAAGTCATTTTTTCCTGTGGTGTCAATGGATTTAAAACACCTCCACTTTCTACCCTGAAATCAAGTGCTTTTGTAAAACACGTTGCAATTTTCTAAAGACATCTTACCTTCTTTGGTAAATTCTGTAATAGATAGTCATTGCTATTCTCTGTGCTTTCTGAGGCCTTGACCAAGTCGACAACATCCCATGCTGCGAATAAATGACCAATTATTTGCGATGACAAAAGCCTTACCCAAGCATGTGAATGCAGAAGATGTTCCTGAACTGACTCTGTTGACAGAAAACATGACAAAATTTGGGTATTGTAAACAAAACTGTCGTGATTTGGGCAAGTAATATTATGAAAAACGATGTAGAAATGTTTCTTTATAAGTAGCGCTTGCGAGAAACGGGCATATGCTAACATGTTCAAAGAACACTGATAGAGATGTGAACACTGGAAAACGTCATAAAGTTTATTTTTCTTAGCACATTAAAATTCCTGAATGTCATTTATCTCACTGGCAAAAATCGAAACACGACGTCAGGAAAACCTTTTTTAAAAAACAACAACGCGAGGCATGTGATTTTTACCATGCTGAAAAGAAAGTTAAGAAAAGCCTTCGCAAAGTTGAATTCTAAGGTTCGAACTCACTCCCCCACCCCACCCCAAATTAAAAGATAAGCAACAATTAATGCTGCAGATAATAACAAAAATGAATAGTGAGGGTTGTTTTACTCAGCTATTACTATTTTATCTTCATGTTTAGTTATTTTCAACTGCATTTAAAAATCATGTTCTACTAAAGTACATGACAAATGATATGACAATGCTATGACATGACAAATGATAAATTTGAAATTAAAAATAAATTCTCTGTTTTACTAATCTGTAGCATATTTTATGAAATTATCATACACAAATATGCATTTAAAAACTAATTGTATTTGGTGAAGAAAGGGAAATCGTAAAACATTGAAAACGTTAACGAGTAATCTTCATTTAAATTATGAGATTCTTATGTCAGTAGACTTTTCCCTTTATCAAGGTAAGTCATGGGTAGCAGCATTTCTCAAAATTCTCTACTTCAAATTTGCTGTATATTTATCGGTTTGTTATTGTTTTAAAATTCAATGTATATGACGAAAGCTAGCAGCCTCCATAAATAAACGCATCTTAACATAACAAAGTTACGTTCATTACTCGTTTAGCGTGTCATTTCCATGCACACTGGGTTGCACCCTTTATTAACAAAAGCATAGCGGACGTGTTGGTCCACTTGTGTAATCGTTTTCTTTTGTTAGTTTTTCGATCTTCTTCAAAGAAGAAATAAGCTAAAATAGCATAAATTTGGCTCTAATTTAAATACAAATGTTATTTTGTGATGCCTCCCAAAGTCCAGACCGTTGCCCTCGTCGTAAGAGGTGCAAACAGGTAATGCTGGCCAACGAGGCAATGGTAAAGCTAAGGGGTTAATCACCCGTCAATGAAATTATACTGATTACAAAAAATGCAAGCAATCCAAAATACAACAACTGGCAACCGGAATCAAGGAGGGGCCTCTTTTAGAGGAATTATGAAGCCAGCTAGTCAAAGGGTTGAAACCTCAGTAGGCAAGCATTTACTTTGTGTCTTCTGTAAGAAACTTTAGGTTTACTTTCAAA
This sequence comes from Morbakka virulenta, assembly GCA_003991215.1. NCBI lineage: Eukaryota > Metazoa > Cnidaria > Cubozoa > Carybdeida > Carukiidae > Morbakka > Morbakka virulenta. Next base: position 665,779 of record RDPX01000095.1, on the reverse strand, counting down.
GATTTTTGGATGACCGGAGCTCATTTTTTATGTGTTAACTTTATCATGTTGTAAAATGAAGTTCTGTGAAGAAATACAATTGAACAAGGAAAATTATCTTTTCACTGTACCTAATGAAAACTAAACAAATCCCCCAGATAATATATAGCTAAATGAACAAGTAGCTTCAACATTTTAATTATCTCTGTCGTGTAATAAGCATGCGCAATAACTGGTATGCTGTATGGTTTGTTGTGTTATTTACCTAATAAACCACACCACTACTAGTTGTATTGGCTTGACAATTAGTTTCTATAATTAGGATAAACAATTAAACCTCTGAGATAAGAACAGTAATAGCATGCGCAGGGCCTTTACTTACATCCAAAAGACAAGTATAACGGAGAGTTTGGAGGGTAAATGAAGAAAGCGGCTGGGAAACCTACAAAGCTGTGAGATATTGTGATAAACGAGATTCATGAAAGTCCCTTGGAACAATCGGAAAACCGTTCTGCGAAACAAGAAGAAAAATTGCCAAAGTTTATGAAAATAAGAGGTTGAAGTATTTTAACCACAAAGCTAAAGCGCAAGGCCTAAATAAAGGCATATTAACAACAATAATATGTGGAAAATGGCAATGGAATAGCAAAAAAACAGATGAAAGTAGGAAAAGAAACAGTAACTAAGCCTACGCACTAAGCAGTAGTGGCCACAAAAAGCTTGTTTCGATGTTGAGAACTTGTGCCTGCTATCATGGCGTTACCTTCTTTGTGCGATATATCAAGTGCAAATTCCTTCGCTGTTACGACTTTGTACTATTAAAATTATATTTCCTTCCACAACCTGAAACAGATTACTTAAGGGAAATTTCAAAACATTCAAATATAATAAAAATTCATTGTTCTAAACACATTTACGGGTTGTTTTACTGTTTATCATTCTAAGAGAAAATAAATGTTACTTTTTGTACCCTTTATGTGTTACATCTTCTTTTGTACCGGTAATACATAAATCTGTAAGTCCAGAAATTCTACTTCCCGGTGTTAAAATGAAGATCCTAATTCACAAGATATTTGCAAGATACCCAACAAGATATAATAAAATCAAAGCATGAAATAACAGAGACCATAAGTTAAAGTTTCTCCCTGTTATTTTAACTATCACCACGTAGAAGGTACAGTTACTGTTTATGCCCCCACCCCACTCTCGTGCTCCAGAATAAACCCAAAACCATAAGTAAACAGTGTGGGAATTGCAAAGGGAGTAAATTTGTATCTCTTAGCCGATAACTTTCTACTTTTCATCTTACGGGAAAGAAGGCTGACTTTTGAAAAAAGTGTAAGCCTCATTTGCTGTCCACTTCTCAGATATTTCGATATGAGAAATAGAAAAATTGAAAAAATAGTTGGTTTTCGTTACCCCATATCCTTTTCATGACATCTGAAACTCCCACATTTCCAATAACTTTACAATGTCGAAGAATTCTATTTAAGCACCCAAGTGCTGTAAATAATAATTGATCCTTTAAGGAGACATCCTTCACTGACGTCATATCGTCCTCGTCTTCATCTTCCTAACAAACAATAAAAAACAGCCTGTTCAAATACGAGTTGTACAGTATCCAATAAACTTTAAAGGAAGTGATATGCTTGAAAGGAAGTTTAATGAAGTTCACCTTTTAGAAGCCCAGAAGCCACCTTAGTGTAACTGTCTAAATATTTTATTGGACAGTCTATTCTCTAAATTTTGTCATTTCATAATTATTAGCAAGAATTCCTTTCTTCACTCTTTCTTAGGCAACACATGCAAACGTCCCCTTTGTCTTCTGACTGCTTCTTTCAGGGGCAACACTAAGGATCGTTCTTTTCCACTTTTCTCGGTCCATGCAATCTTTATTTCACACTCCAGCTCTTTCCATATCCTATTGTACTGCTCCTATGAATTTCGTCTTGGATCTTCCTATTTTTCTTCTCCATGGTATCTCTCTCTTCAGTACCCTCCCGATGTAGTCTGCTTTCTCCTGGCTACATGCCCATGCCATCTGAGCCTCACCTTTTTTGACTTGTCCCCAAGCCTTCTCACTTATGTTATACGTAGGTATTAACAGGGAATTTGGGGCTATCGGAGCGTTTTCAGTTCTGTCACTTTCAGTTCAGCCTCCTGTTTTCTTGAGGTGGGCATTGTACAAATGTACAAACGTTACAGACAAAAAACCAAAATAAACAAGAGTAAGCGTTTCCACCTGCTAGGTCTTTTATATTAAGCTATAATTTAGCTAGGTTAAATATACATCAGTGACAAGAACTGGACACGACGTTGAAACCTTGAACAACTACTTGAACTCTGTGAGTAAGAGTCAGTTGCTGAAGCGTTTAAAGATACTTATATGTAGATTACAGTGTTAGGTGTGCTTTTAGAGCACCCTAGAAAAAAAAACCGTCTTTGGCAATACGATCTCAAACCTGTAAAAGGGATTAGCGTCATGATGAGTGGTTTTAATCATCCATTTAAACTCGTACTTCACAGTTACCCAATAAATCAGTCATTTCATTAAAAGAATAGAACTTTCAGTTAAATTCTTTCATTGACTGCCCCCTGCCCCCATTCCCGGGCATTACAGGTATACTTATGTAAATTCCCTTGTTGTGGTTTGACTACTCTGACGCATCACACTCTCCCACTTTCTACACATGCTTAACACTTCCCAACACAACTGTCTTAACGACAGTTAATGAGGAGCCTTTATATAAAGCAGAAAAGTTCAGGGACTGCAAGCTACAATGATGAGCAATACATTACAATGAGTTGGGTAACAAAACACGTGCCTACATGCTGGTATACATGATGATTAAAAATTGACAAAGGAAGAAACGGAAAGAGAAATCAGGGTCCAAGTAAAGAAGGTTTTCATACTATAAATAATACTGATGGCAGTGGAGGTATTGATAAAGCTTCGACATTTCAACATGCACCAAAAGAGTAATATTGGGTGATTCAAAAAAGAGCAATTTCCTTTATTACTTCAAGATAACTTTATTAAGGGAAAAGCAAACCTCTGTAAAGTCACTGGCATTAATTACGTCTTCTAAAATAGGAAGAGTGACAGTTGTTCGTCTTTCAAATGATTTCTCCTCGGCCTCGACAAAAATCCCCATGAGTTGACATACGAGCTTAGTAAGTGTATCCTGAGTGGCAAAAATCGAAAAATTCCATCAGTAAAATGTAACTTATCGAAAACACAATTCTTTATCGTCAAATTATATATATATATATATGCGTATGATCAACAAAAAAAATGCTAAATATCTAAGACATTGTCATTGAGCCACAAACGGAAGTCCTCATCAACAGTTTTGATATCACCTCGAATACCTATCAGTTGGCAAATCAATACGTGTTGATGGGATTGAATTTCACCACAACAACAAAATGGATTGTCCCTTAGACCAATTCTATGCATGAAATCGGCATATCGTCCATATCCAGATCGTAATCGATTTAAGAGCACCCATTGTTCACGCTTCAGGTCATGTCCTGGAGGTTTCACCGTAGGTTCAAATTATAAATGTGCTAGAACGAGATAAAAGTCCTTTCTGGGCACAGTTTCTACGCCAACATATATATAAATATATATAAATATATATATATATATAAATATTTATATATATATATAGTTATAAACGAAGATTAATGGCTTCAGTTTGAAATAAAGGCCATCCTCATGGAATTACATACAAAACAGAGATTATTAGTGGCACCCATTTATTGAATTACTCAGCACCCCCCCCCCCCTCAAAGAAAAACAACAATAGAAAAAAAAAAAAATATATATATATAAATTTCAACAACAAAGACATGTATGATAGGACAAGCTTTCGTATATTAACTTCGTCAGGTCTCAACATATATATATATATATATATATATATATATATACACACACACATATATACATATATATATACACATATATACATATATATACCAAAACCAGGTATAAACTCCAGAATAATAGATACGAGTCAAGATGAACACAATTTTCTAATTTGGCACTAGAAAACAAAGTGTTTGCTTTTGCCCAAAACACTTATTTAGAGTGGTTTGCTATGTTAAGTGCTGCGCCAAAACTATTACATTTTTTCATCCTGAAACAGTTGACAATAGTGCCACGCCATCCGTTTTAGTAGAGAGAACCAGGAGGAAACGGTGGAAGGAAGTTCAGAAATTTTCTTACTCACAGCACTAAAACTAGAATATATAATTTTTCTTAGCAAGTTAGGTTCCACTAGAAACGATTCCTTACACTAAACCTGGATTACAGTACTCGAAAATTCCCAAAAGTTGCTAAATGCCTAGCCTAAACACATTATCTTAGAAAACATAGGTACCAGAGTGGTATAATTTTTAATTTTTTTTACCGTGAATTTAATTAGATAAGAAAGTTATGGAAAAAAACCATTAACGCATTGCAATTTTTCGAGTTGGCTAACATGCATCGATTAAAAAAATTCTTATTTATTAAACTTCTTAAAAACATCTGTTTAAATCATTAGTTTGCGTACCAGCTCCTTATAATATGGTTAGTTGTAACAGTAGAGTATTTCTCTCCAGCCTGAAACTATTACAAAACGATGGCCCTTCCTTTTCGTACGTTTTAATTAAAGAACACGTTTGTATGCTTCAATTACATCCATACGTACCTTCTGTTTTTTCTTCCATTCCGATGTAACAGAAAACAAGTAATCGCGACTTTCTGTATCCAGCTTTAACCGGTGAAAAATATTAAAATGTATGACGTATTTAAAAGGCTATGTACATACATGATTACATATCTATCAGATTACATTCCAAGAAATATAGAGATACCCCAGGTAAGGTAAACTGGAGTACAACCCATCACTATAGTAAGAAAATGGGGGTACTTTGGGGATTTTCGTCTGGACTAAAATCCCCATTTCACAGGAGGCTGGATTTGGGTTCTTTTACTTCTTATTTAGTTTCGTGGCAACTATATTTTGGAAACTGAAATAGCCTCTCTTTCCTTGCTATCTGAAGCGTATCAATGTCCCTGGGGTACATTAAACAAAAGTACTACTACTTATACTCTACTACCTATACTACCAAATTTCAGCAAAAGCATCTCCATAGTTTTGTTTCCTTTTGGACGACTGCCATTCTAAAAGTTTCCATATTACTTATCCTGTACGTTTTGTACGTTTATGCTTTTTATTTTCACACGCACCCATCGGTCATTACTTTAACACTACTGAAATTTGCTGCTACAGAATCACCATAATGGTTTGTTCTGTAATTGTAGAGTTCTACAAATCCACTATCTCGCCTGCGATGGCAATGGTGCCCAATTTCATTACCATGAAGGGGGTAGAAAGGAAAGGAGGAGAAAGAAAGGGAGAGAGCGAGAGAGTGTGAGAGAGAGAGAGAGAGAGAGAGAAAGAGAGAGAGAGAAAGAGAGAGAGGGATAACAAATGGAAATTAAAATATTGTTACTGTGTATATACGTATATACACAGGGGTTCATATATTTAGAAAAAGAGAATATCACGCAGGGAGACAAATCACTTCACTACAGAAGCCAATTCATGGGGACGTAGGAAGTGCAATACACAATTAGCAATACATATAGTATGCCTGAGTGCGTCCGTCTTTAGTGTTAACAAACGCTACAATGCTTAAGTTATATATTCCCTTACTTTTTCTAATAAACCTTTAATGGTCAGGAATGCTAACTTCTTGCATTTTGGCGACTCTTCGTTAACTAATCGCATTGCCAAAGGAATAAAGAAAAACCCAGCATGCTTCTTCAGTAGATGCTAAACAAACAAAAGTTAGGAAAAGGGGTTAAAGTAGTACATGGGACAGTTTGTTATTAAAGTAAATAATGGTAAAAATTCAAGGTAATAGTACTATCAAAGCCTACAATATTCTAAATCTCCTTGATTAGCCTCTAATAAGACTGACCGGTATACATTGTTTTATAGTCAAGTAATATGTCTCTTTGATTCGGGTGTTCGCTTTAAGATTTAGATATGGACTGTTTGTTTATTTTTCATCCTGTTATTGTTTAATGCGTCGTAAGACTTATTCTTATTCAGATTTAAAGAACTGTTAAAATGAGGAGCAGCAACTGGGTATGGGCGAAGACGATAATAAAAACGAATCACGTTGGATGCAACAAATTGAAATGGTACCAGCAAGAAAAGCTCATCAGAACACTTTCTAAAATAATACCTATAGAAAAGACTAAGACAAGCTACATTTGGTCGATGAAGCAAAGGGTGATAAGTAGCAACAAGATTTACACATTACAAATACGTCTCTGAACTCTATCAAGAAGAGAAGACAACAGAATTCCATACTAGGAAGGATGGTAGTTTTGGATACAAAATGACCTCAGAAGTAACGTATTCTATAGCGCATGATACAAAGAAACAATTTTTCTAATAGCGTATTTGCCAAAAGATGTAATATATGAATCCCATGAAAGGTCGGGAGAAAATGACAAACCAAGTAACTTCATTGATAAGCAGTCTTTACGTGGGGAAGCAACCTCGTCAGGGTTAACCTCTGAATAATTTGCCATGACAATTGGTGAGAGGTCAGGACTCGGCTTTCTTTAAACGAGTTCAGTTGCGTTTTCGCCACACTGAAAGAAAGCAGCCACCTACTTCAACATTTTGTGATAACCTGAAGATCAAGCCCTAAATCCTCCTTATGTCTGCTCAGTTTTTGTTGAGGTGGNTGTTATTGTTTAATGCGTCGTAAGACTTATTCTTATTCAGATTTAAAGAACTGTTAAAATGAGGAGCAGCAACTGGGTATGGGCGAAGACGATAATAAAAACGAATCACGTTGGATGCAACAAATTGAAATGGTACCAGCAAGAAAAGCTCATCAGAACACTTTCTAAAATAATACCTATAGAAAAGACTAAGACAAGCTACATTTGGTCGATGAAGCAAAGGGTGATAAGTAGCAACAAGATTTACACATTACAAATACGTCTCTGAACTCTATCAAGAAGAGAAGACAACAGAATTCCATACTAGGAAGGATGGTAGTTTTGGATACAAAATGACCTCAGAAGTAACGTATTCTATAGCGCATGATACAAAGAAACAATTTTTCTAATAGCGTAATACAAAATTTCAAAATTTTACGATGACGTAGCTATTCAACAAGATTTTAGACAGTGGCCTTAAACTCTATAGTGACAACAACATAATCAGAAGATCGAATGGGAGGCAAAAATTAAACTTCACAGTGCTCAGGAAAAGAGAAGGTTCTCCTGCCTTTGAATCAGGAAATCTTAAAACAACAACAACCTGTGTAAAATCACGAGCAAGAGAAAAGTTGTAGATAACTTTGACAGCCCGTTCGTCTTATTTTAATGAATTAAGTAGGTCATATGATGAGCATTGAAGGTATCAAAGACAAAGATGCTAACAGTGTGATGTCTATCAAGAGGTTTATTAACAAATATTATATCTCAATAAAAGAGAAGAGTTAGAAGTGAGAGAGAAATACACGAAAAATTGGTTAGCAAAAATAGGAAAACCATTAAAATGGGTTGTACAGTCTAGTCGAAACAATGGTAAATCGTTGTCAACATGAAGATCCCTATACTCAAAACTGCCATTTCGCTTTGCTTCGCAAAGCGTAAGATCACGAGAAGAGTCGGAATGCATAAACGTTTCACAAAAAAGAAATTGGAAAGAACACCTCTGACATTACTGAAACCCAAAGAGAGAGTATATTTTCGGATTACAGGTTTTTCTGGGTCTGTGTAGAGTAGTTGCTATTACATCTCTGGTCTACACTCTCAGGTGAGGAGTCAGACTTGGGCCCGGAGATGCGAGTTCTGCCAGATTTTGGGTCCCATTAGTTCGATTAGAACTGTCATAAAAAACTGAAAATAGAAATAGATGTCCCAAGCCATCACCTAAACCTAGACTACCAGCAAGCTGTCCATCTGAGGTCAATAATGACTGTACTGGTTTTAAACGGAGGGGCAGCAGACACTGTCTACCAAACAATACACCAAAAAAAGGGGTGGTGAAGAGATGACACTTTGACCAGTGTTGTCTTTAAGACAAGATCTCTAGGGGGGTTGCAAGCCAAAGTTAAAGAGGCCGTCGTCCCCATACGACAGAGAGCCCAGTCAGAAGTCAATTTGATATTCAAAAGCCTCAGGGTTATACGTTACAGTAAGAATGTTAAACAAGTTAATTCTCTCTAAAGTATGGGAAATTGCTAGAAACTCACATTCTGGTTTTAGTTTATAACCCTAACCACATCACTCCTTTTCTACAACGTAAATAAATGGGATGAAAGTGATGATCATCACTATCATTTTTGTTATAATTTTTGCATAATTACCATTAATATCACAATTTCTGTTCAGTGTGTGCTTAGAAAAAACAAATTCAAAACTAATTAGAATAGATTATAAATCAAGTTTCATAACAGGGTTGCTAGGGCACACCCATTCGAAACCTGAGTGTCTTATAAAATGTATTACATCTCTTGCTTCATAATCCAACAGAAACATTAAAAAAGTACAATGAAAATTTTGTTTACGGTACTGCTCACTGTGTAAGTCAATGAGTAGGCAGATTTGTATTTTTAGGAATAGAGCCCAATAAATACAAAATATTATACTAGTTACTTCTCAATATGTGTTAAATAAAAGAGCACCTGCGAGTAGCCAGGGAATTCCTCACTCGAAAGAAAAAACATTCGAAAACTTTTTGCGCGGCAACATACCGCGTTTCTTACAACAAAAGATGTTATTACATCGTGTTATTTGTTTTTGTGTACTTAGATTCCATACTTTATGTGATACCTTAATCAGGTAGGATCAGGTAAACAAAGTGCAAACCGTTTTACGTGACATGTCCGTTTAAGACCTGCGCTCTTTACAAGTATACACAGCAGACAACTGGAAAATACACGAAAACCGTCGTGTGTTACCTTAGTAAATAATCATATTCTAAAAAAACTATTGGCTATGCCTTGTTGATAAAATGAATGACAGAATAGACCATCATGAAAACAAAATGGGTGTCCTCAAAGAATTGCTAACCCATTTCTATTCAGAACTGGGATACGTTTAAAAAACTTTATTTTTTACATTTAGAGTTTTAAACTTACAGGCATGATTACCGTGTTATACAAAAGCAAGAAATTGATTAGCTGGATAACCACTTAATAGGTTGAACTAAAAAAACTATCATGTCCAGTTCTTGTGTGTATATACTAAGTCTAGGTGTACCTAATTTTTTCAGTTTTAGAAACAAAGGCTCTTAACAACTGCAACAAAAACAAACAAACAAGTACGCTAAAAATGCTATTGCCAAACACTCGGAAAGAACAATTTTCAAACTTTTTTCTGTACCAGAAAGCAACAGGGATTTAACAGTATTTCATTGTAAACTGTGCCTTGGTCTTCTCTCAAAAATATGTACATCAGAAATAGTGTGGCTGGCCAAATACACAAACCTAACCTGCGTCTAATTTTCATAATAACAAAAATCAAACTGGCTTACTTGGGGAAAGGTGTTAAACACCATGGCCAAGAATTCTAAAACAGATTCTCTCCCGAATTCTTCATCAAAGCTAAAACAACAAAATTCAAAGAGAATTACTAAGACAATACGTGCCACGGGCCATCGATATTCGATATCATAAGACAATATATGTACTGTACAAGTATACTTTTTTTACTTTGGTTTAACGTGTTTTTCCCAAGGGTCGAAAGTTCGTTTAAATCGCCCCTGGCAATCAAAAGAAAGAAAAAGAAAGAAGTTATTATTCCCTTTGTCCAGTGGTCCTTTTAGAGAGGGTGATTAAAAAGTAGCCCTTGCCAGTAGCTTTATTGATGATACTTAGGTAATCAGCCGGAAGCCCTTACCTATAACAATCAATGGCCTTTTCGTTGGAGTTCAACCGTCCGTTCGGCTAACTTAACCCAAAAACCAAAAACCAAAGATCAAGTTCTTCCTGTCTCAATTATACACATTGTACTTCTAACAAACATAACAAACATCTACTTGACAATATAGGTACTAACAAAAACATAAAACTGTGAGAGGCCATTTGGCCATAATTCTCGTTTGAAAGTAAAATTTCGTATATAAAACTACAACCTAACTTCTGTTAGATTTTCAACAGTCTGAAGAAAAGATAATATTTTCTTTTTATTTCATTATTCAGAGGGGCAATTTAAATTGGTACACCCTAAATCTCCTTTATCCCTATTGGTAGGGGTCAAGGCCACTGCAAAACATAAAGATACAAAACAAAAGCCGGTACTTTTAAGATGTGGGAAACCTGCTTAAAGCCTTAAAACTAAATTTCCGGATTATTTAATAAACCCGAAGTTTTATAATCGGCATTATGATCACACTGGGGCCTTTCTCGGATGAACTGTACACTAACGATATTCTTATAATGCCAATAGCAAATCCCCAACCAGTACGCCTGTACCCAGCCCTCAAGATCACTGTTCAGCGACATCAACTTGCAATAGGTCAACTGCAGAAAAATTGTACAAAACAAACTCCAAATATTGGAAATTGCTGTTGCGACGTGAACAGGAGAAAAAAGTTCTGCAAGTGTTTTTACAGAGTAAAAAAAAATTGTGACTTGGTCCATCAAAATTAAGAAGCAGTGTAAGTATTAAAAAAAGGGACCTGATCTAATTCAATAAGACCTAATAATAGGCGAAGCCGTTTCTTTCTCTACACAAAAACAGTGGTCAGTACACTGTTGTTTTCGCTGAATAGAGGTGGATCAAATACTACGGGTATTATTGGAAAAGGACTCAAAAGTATAAAAAATAAAAATACAATTTTCTTTACAAAACGTTAGTGGTCAGGAAACTATAGTATTAGCTGTTTTGAAGTTGATAAAGCTATAAAAATATTGCGGTAGGAGGGTTTCAAATTACTAAAGGTGAATCCACGTCTTTTTTTCCCACGTAAGCAAAATAGAGTTTTTGCTGCATCGAGCTTGGTCTGACACTGGAGGTATTGATATAAGTGCTTTTAATGTCACGAGTTGTGCACTTTTTCCGAACCACGTTTTTCGAGATAGAGAAAAAGCTTATGAAGTATACCCGAAAAAGCTCCTATATCTGTGGTTTCAACGGAGTCCATGAAGTCAAGAATTCCCTAAAATGAGGGTGTTGCTGGCAAGGAGCTCCCAATGTATGAAGGGTAAAATCCCTTTTTATTCTACACACAAGGAGTGACCAGTAAACTGTAGTCTTCGCTCCTTTAACGTGGATAAAACTTGACATTCGGATGCTTATGTAGCCTAATCACCATTGCTGTTATTTATGTAATGATGCAATACAACTATTTCTGTTTTGTCAGTTATGCAAGCGTCGACTTTAGTCCTGGGTATGACTTTAAACTACATTCGGCCGTGAAATTTTGACGTGGAAAAAATGAGGTTACCCTTTGCCACAACTACCTGGAAATCACCCTTGACCAAAGTAGAGCACCTTGCTCCTAGCACATAGCTTGCCCGAAACTAAGAAATAAGGGTAGGCGTCTGGCGGGGGCTAGTTTGTATCAAGGGGCTTATCCACTGAAAGGGGAGTAGTGCTTCCTGTGATAACCTCTCGTTAGAGGAAGAAACTTGATGCTGTTGTGCTATATAAAAGCAGGGCGAAGGAAGTCGTCATTCCAATTTGGCCCTAAGTATTCACTCATGACGTGGTGGCCCAGGTGGTTTAACAGCCTTGTAAGGATTTAACATGAAAAATTCCAACACCGCAAATTTTATACTTCCAACTCCTAAAGGGAGCAGGAACCCAGCCATCGGCACAAAAACTAGCTAGCCACGAGGCTACCTTGCCACTCTTTGTGGCAAGGTAGCCTCGTGGTGACTTCAGTTTGCCACCACCCGGAGTTGAGTATGCAGAAAGACCAAGAACCAGCTAAGTAGGCACTTTCAAGAGGGACACCAGGAGCAACCGATTTCAACGAGCTGGGTACAATGATGACCGAACACATGTTTGGAGGCAACATGTCAGATCCCAGCTACTGCTGACATAACCAAGTAAGCAACCAAAGCGTCGATCAATGTAAAAGAAAGATGTTCTAGAATGCTACGAACACCATGTTGTATCATATCAACCATTCAATCAGCATCAGTCAATTAATCAGACATCCTGTGTAAAATTGCAAAGAACATTCCTGATATTAAAGAGCAAAGAAAAATGAGTCGATTCTAAAATCACTAATATTAATCACATGAAAATAATGGTTATTTGGTTCTTTAATTTACTACACAAAACATCAACTTTCTATTGCAGGATCTAAGGGCACGTCATGGGTAACAAAACAAACCACTGAAATGGTACCAGCCTAAGTGGCCTCGCATTCTAAATAAAAGATTCATCACTTAGTTTCTCAAATTAAAAGGTACAATGTCTGATCGTCCCATAATACTTTTACTTCAGTAATTTTATAAAAATTGGCAATCTTATTTAGTCTGGAATACAGTAAATGCATAAAGAAAATTATCACTTCAAATATTTCGTCATGTACCTTAAATTTGCAATGAAAAACTGCAAAATATCCTCTATTTTCTTCCCAAGGGGATAGTCCAACAGATACTGAAGAGCAATCTACAGGCAGGAATAACAAATACAATGGGATCAAAAAATTGTAACTGAAAAAATGAGTCGTTCTGTGGGGTCTCAAGCATGTGAATCCATTACTTATTCTAATGACACTTACTTAATGACACAACTAGATATCTGCACGACCATGGGGCGATTACAGTAAAGGTAAAGCATAAAAATCGGTCAAAAAATGTAAAAGGTCTAAAGACATTTTCCTAATAACCATTGCAGTAACTTGATACACATACAGTAATGACGTCCTACTAACGTACCTAAAATATTTAAAAAGCAACAATACTTGAGAGAATTGCCGTACGGCATATTGTCGTTGGTTACAGATCCTATTGTACTGATTTTGGGCGATGAGCATTTGTCTTTTGGCAATAACCCTAAATATGTTCCAAAGCCTAATAATATTTATATTCTAATATTTAAATGTAAACAAAAATAAATGTGAGAAATATGTGTACAGAACTGGGTTCGAACCAGCGTCATTGGCTGTCATGGCCACATTTTCTACAATCTAAACCATCGGCGTGGGTCTTTATTATTAGGCTTCTCATTGCAATCACAATTAATTCCAGCTCAGTTGCTCTGGTCTTAGATGGGAAGTCGTCGTTTTGTGGCAGGCTCACCCCTATGTGTATGTTTGGGATGAGATATCCAATGATAGGGAGCCGAGGAAAAAGTTACGCACAAAAATAAATGAAATATTTACAGAATGATCGGGTTAAGTGCAAAGTGTAAGCACCTTAGGTAGTAGACCATGTGGGCATGATAGCCAGGTTCTCAGGATAACAGGTTCTCTGTTTTCGAAAGGTTTGGATACAGTTGATATTAGTCTTTCCAAAGAACGTTATACTGACAAGGAAATGACGCCAAATCACATGTAACGACAATAAAGGAAATATAAATTCTCAATCACTTTGGTTTCTAATAAGGCAACGGACGCGCTCTTTCACAAATATCCTGTTTATGAAAACTGGGCCAAAAATATTACCTGAGTAAAATAGTCATAATCAATCAAATAATCATCTCTATCAATAAAGTCCAGCCTCCTAGGATTCTTCTTGCTCATTCTTTTCAATTCTAGCTAATATCATTGGTACATCAGCAAGGGGATAACCAGCTAGTTGTCAGCAATATTACCACTATCTAATATAAGGAACAGCAACAACCGCCATTCTCGCAGCAACGGCTGTAGCAGTTCACTCATTGTTATAATCACCATTAGCACAATTAGCATTTCACAGTTACTCCCCTTGTCAGCTTGGGGATATAGAGCCTGCTTGGACAAGCTGAGACTGCTTGGACGAATAGAGACTACTTGGGCAAGGAAAGATTGCTCGGACAAGCAGGGCCCTTTCATATTTGTGGACTCTGTTATTACAATAACAAATGCACATATTTACAATTCAACTGCAAGCCACTAATAAATGACCATGTTTTTTGTCTTATGAGATAGCCATAAAATAGGTGGAATAGTACGAAGAACAAATAAATAGACAACATAATAATAATAGTAATGATAATAATAAAAATAATAATAATAACAATAATAAATATAACAACAATAGTAATAATATTTACTTACCTGGCGGCATGACTGTCGTGTAATGAGTGACTCTGAGGTGATAATCAGATTATTAACCTTATCCATTATTTCTTTAATTGCCTCACTTTCTAATTTTCTGGACAGAATGGCCTACAATGAGTCCAAAAGATTGTACTAGCATAAAATTGTCAGTCTATATCAAGTCAATGTTTAGTAAAATTGTTAAAAGTAAGACTGAAGGGGAAATATGGGGCTGAGATTCAAGTTTGGAGTGAATTATTTTCTTTTGTTATACCTGCACGCCTCATCGTCATAATAGGCTTAGTACCAGGTTTTATGACAATTTCTAAAAATAAAAAAGAATATACAATTGTCGAAATGTCGGTTGTTGACAAAAAGTTGAGTTATTATGTACCGAGCACGACACAGGTAAAACATTTTGTAATATAAGGCACACCGATGCTTTGCTTTCTGAGAACATTATAAGACATCTTGTTGGGTACGCAAATTACGGCTATCCTAAAAATAACATTACAAGGGTCGAACTAACTCAAATTGAGTGGATCACGAAAATTTCCAGCGCAACCGAAGTTTTTCAATACAAAAAATGAAGTTAAGAACTATGTATACTTTAAGATATTAAAAAAACCCGCGCAATTTATGTTACTNATCACTTTGGTTTCTAATAAGGCAACGGACGCGCTCTTTCACAAATATCCTGTTTATGAAAACTGGGCCAAAAATATTACCTGAGTAAAATAGTCAAAATCAATCAAATAATCATCACTATCAATAAAGTCCAGCCTCCTAGGATTCTTCTTGCTCATTCTTTTCAATTCTAGCTAATATCATTGGTACATCAGCAAGGGGATAACCAGCTAGTTGTCAGGAATATTACCACTATCTAATATAAGCAACAGCAACAGCCGCCATTCTCGCAGCAACGGCTGTAGCAGTTCACTCATTGTTATAATCACCATTAGCACAATTAGCATTTCACAGTTACTCCCCTTGTCAGCTTGGGGATATAGAGCCTGCTTGGACAAGCTGAGACTGCTTGGACGAATAGGGACTCCTTGGACAAGTAGCGACTACTGGGACAAGTAGAGACTACTTGGGCAAGGAAAGATTGCTCGGACAAGCAGGGCCCTTTCATATTTGTGGACTCTGTTATTACAATAACAAATGCACATATTTACAATTCAACTGCAAGCCACTAATAAATGACCATGTTTTTTGTCTTATGAGATAGCCATAAAATAGGTGGAATAGTACGAAGAACAAATAAATAGACAACATAATAATAATAGTAATGATAATAATAAAAAAAATAATAATAACAATAATAAATATAACAACAATAGTAATAATATTTACTTACCTGGCGGCATGACTGTCGTGTAATGAGTGACTCTGAGGTGATAATCAGATTATTAACCTTATCCATTATTTCTTTAATTGCCTCACTTTCTAATTTTCTGGACAGAATGGCCTACAATGAGTCCAAAAGATTGTACTAGCATAAAATTGTCAGTCTATATCAAGTCAATGTTTAGTAAAATTGTTAAAAGTAAGACTGAAGGGGAAATATGGGGCTGAGATTCAAGTTTGGAGTGAATTATTTTCTTTTGTTATACCTGCACGCCTCATCGTCATAATAGGCTTAGTACCAGGTTTTATGACAATTTCTAAAAATAAAAAAGAATATACAATTGTCGAAATGTCGGTTGTTGACAAAAAGTTGAGTTATTATGTACCGAGCACGACACAGGTAAAACATTTTGTAATATAAGGCACACCGATGCTTTGCTTTCTGAGAACATTATAAGACATCTTGTTGGGTACGCAAATTACGGCTATCCTAAAAATAACATTACAAGGGTCGAACTAACTCAAATTGAGTGGATCACGAAAATTTCCAGCGCAACCGAAGTTTTTCAATACAAAAAATGAAGTTAAGAACTATGTATACTTTAAGATATTAAAAAAACCCGCGCAATTTATGTTACTTAAATGTAAAATATATGTTTGGCATCATTCATCATGAATTCCAATGATACTGCAGTTTTTACCTTCGTTTTATGAAAGTATCTCATTGGTAATTACAAAAAACGACACTCAAACATTGTGGTTGGTGGAATCCATCCTACTATAATGAACTTTCCTTTGTATTTACAGTAGATTTTCCTAGCAAGATTCGTCCCAAATGCGTACATTTACGACCATTTTCGTCAACATCCATGTGATTTTTCGTAAAACGAATCTGGGCCTAAAGTAACTCTTTTTATGATTTACATTTAAATCTGCATACAGTCTGTACGCTGATGCTATATAATGTACTGGCATAATTTTTGACCTGGTGATAAGAACTGACAGGGGAGATGTTATAACATCATTAAACACACAGTAAAATGTCGGCCAATGAAAATCATTCAGAAAGCAAGGAATGAAAAGAGTAAAACTTTGTTTAAGTGAATAAAGTTACAAAAGAAGGTAAAAAAGGTGCTCCTGATGACGAGTTCTAAACATTAGTGTCAATGTCATAGTTTTCGAGGTGTGACAACGTGATGGTGGCTACAATGACAGTTTTGGGGGTTGTTTTTTGTCACTTTTCTGGATATTTATGGGAACCAGACTTCACACGTCAAATCTTGTCATTGTACAATTCGGCAATGGTTGCTTCCGGGTTAAATTGACTCAATGAAAGGTCTTCCTTACTGATCCATAAGAGTGTGTCTAATCGATCACTTACGCAATCAACTACGCTAATCTGTTCTCAGACAATTCACGAGGAAAAAGATTCTCTCTTCCTTTCCATTTGTCAAAGGGTCTATCAACAACAGTTCGACTACCTCCCAGATATGGCCGCAATAACAGTGGTTGGTCTTGTCCATGAAAACTCGCTTCCAAAATCGAACATGGCCTTTATCTTTGTTGTTGGAAATGACTGGAAATACAAATCTTTTCAGTGTCAATCATTCAGCTTTAAAATTATCGGTTTTGAAACCACTTTCTTCCAGATGTTCTTTAAAATATCTAAACACCTCAACCAAGGACGTGTCGTGAAAAGCTTCGTCCCTATTAATTGGCCATGTGGATGTGTCAAAGAGACCGATCAAATGCTTGAATACGGGAGATTCCATAATATCAGCAAATCGGTGCTCAACGCCACTCTTGATTCTTGAGATGCACCCCCTGTATATCTTGGAAACCCTCTCTTGGGAAAATTTGGTCCTTTGAAGAGATGCATTTCCAGGATTGTCAAAGCCAATATTGCGTTTACGTTTGATCAAATTGGTCATGATACTGTCAGGGTTGTCCAGCCAGTCTTCGATCAACATTTGAAGCTTCTCAATGTATATCAAAGAAAATTAGCTGGCATTCCTTTTTGACGGAGGTACGTAATGCATATTTCTTTACCGCGAGTGCCAGAGATCAAGTGCTGCTTTGTCATTATCGCTGAGATGCGCAAGTGAAATCACACTCACAGCAGAGTAGTGTGAATTATACTGATGTTAGACAAGCAAAGCACGAAGTGAACAGGGATGGTCATATTCTGTGTTTATGGCAAGTTTGCTGACAATTTTTGGTTGTCGTGTGCACATCATGCTCCAAGTTTCATTTTCAGATTAGAGACGCGAAGCATTGACACATATGAATGGGTCTTTTAATATTCCTTAGGCTGCCTGATTCAAATCTGGAAAACGAAAGGAAAACATTTAGTGAACCTAGAATTGAAAAAGTTGTCCCACGTCAAATTATTTCATCCCAGCAAGATATCACTCCCCCACAACACTCCTACCTTACTGGATTGAGTGCGTGATACACTCCTTTATTCATCCTCGTTTCGCATGTATTACTGGATGAGAAATTAACAAATTCCCATCACACAAATACAAAATAGAAGAATGCAGATTATAATAAATGATTACAAAAAGAATAACTTGTGCTACAAAATCTTTGGCGTGACAAAATCAAAACAAAGAGAACGAAGGAAAGTGGTGATATTAAATACAAAAAGAAAGTTTTGTGTTTACATAACCAGACGCCTGATAACATCAGGCATTACCATATATGAAATCACTTCCACTATTGGAACAAGAGGCCCTAGTGCTATTTTGACCACCCACGTTCAAGTAAGTTCTTGTGCTTTATTTATCAATCGTTTGATTAATTTGTCGTGACTTTGTCAAGTTTGACTTTTCCCTTGTGGTTTGGCTCAAAAGAACTGGCGAAGTAGTTAAATTAAAACTTTACAGGAGATATAAACTCAACTGTATACTTGAGAAAAATGGCGCTACTTCTAGGGCGCAGAATTTGAGTGTTTTATGGAAAATTGGATCCAGAAAACTGTTGATCACGATTTTCTTTATTTAAACAATGTTTCAATCGCGCTCTCGAAAAAATGCACCACGATCCACGATCCATTGATTGGACAGTTGCATTAGCTATATCTATCTATAATATCTATCATATCTATCTATCTATCTATCTATCTATCTATCTATCTATCTATCTATCTATCTATCTATCTATCTATCTATCTATCTATCTATCTATCTATCTATAATATCTATAAGTTTCATGTTCGGGGATGGCATTGATTTACAACCATAGTAGCAGTGGTAGGGTGTCTTTCGTGGTTTTCGCGGTTTACCAAACTAAAATATATCTATTAAACTATAGTGATAAAAATTGCATTTAAAGTGGGCTCATAAAAACAAAATTTGGTGCATTTTCTCAANATCATATCTATCTTTCTATCCATCTATCTATCTATCTATCTATCTATCTATCTATCTATCTATCTATCTATCTATCTATCTATCTATCTATCTATCTATCTATCTATAATATCTATCAGTTTCATGTTCGGGGATGGCATTGATTTACAACCATAGTAGCAGTGGTAGGGTGTCTTTCGTGGTTTTCGCGGTTTACCAAACTAAAATATATCTATTAAACTATAGTGATAAAAATTGCGTTTAAAGTGGGCTCATAAAAACAAAATTTGGTGCATTTTCTCAAAGTATTAAGTGCAGACAGGAAAGATGAATTAAAAATCTGATCCAGAAAAGAGCTCTACCTTCATCTGTCTCTCAGTCGATCTGTAGTTGACCAACTGTGTCTGCAAGTATTCCCTTTTGAAACTGGATGACCCAAATAATTTCTTCCACTTTTCAGTAATGACTATTTATACTCTATTGAGATATAATTCTTCACAAAATACACTAAATCTGAATGAATCAAATAGGGCTTTTGAAAAGATTGGAAGACTAGGAAGAACTTACTAAAAGCAATTTGGGGTAAGAGAGCCACAGCTTCAACAAATTCGAAAGCACTGCAAATAAATCATTGTCGAACGAAAACCCTATTACGAGAGAAACTTTATTCCAACCTAGTCACCCTAGAAGCAGGAGCGGAATAGGAGTGCACCAAAAGTGATGATGTCTAGACGAAGGTATCTTGAAACTAGACTTATTTTAACTGGTGGATTTTGGTGCTGGGGACTGAAGGTAAAAAAATTTCATCAATGACCAAACACAAAAGCAGTAGCTCTGCGCTAATGTTTTTTCCCACTACGTCGCTGGAAGTACTCTGCTTAACTTGTTTTCCCGCCAAATGCCATACTATTAATATAGTTTCCACATGTTTTCAAAGATAAATTTGGTTTATAGATAGAATCGACAACTGAAAAGTGAACATACCATAATTAAAAAAAGGTATATTATGTGATGCTTGCATTAAACAGGGCTCGAGAATTTACAATCCTTGAATGTATAAAACGTGGAAAGCAGTAGAAGTACCAGATTTTAACCAGAGCTCTGCAGTGCACCATCCCCAATCCTAATAATATGACACTTAACAACAAGATCCTTGACCGTATGAACTTTTTCCAATGTGCTAATTTTCATAGTGTTCAAAGGTTAATCCTAAGATACTACTTTAATGCACCTAACTATAAAGTGTGGGAACAAATGGTAACTCAGTCGCTAAAGAGTACAAAAGTTAGTGGGTTCGAATCTCACTCAATCTAGATTTTTTTTTCGCCTTGATTTACGTCCTCGCTGTTAATAGCAGTTTGCAATTGATAGCCAAAACCAACGATTTTTATTTGGAAATAAATATCACGCATGCCATTATCAAATGCATCAAAGTGAATAACTTTTTCAGTCTATTCTTGTAGTGAAACATACCGGTGAAGCCAGGTCCTGTTTGTTATATGTTTTTCAAATTACGATTGTAAAACTTTTTTGCCCAGTACAATTAACCCTAATGCCACCCGTGGCCTCTAGAACCAAGAGATATGGTGTTTTAATAACGCGTTTCTCTGTCTCTCTGTTTCTCTATTTGTCTGTTTGTGTGGTTAGCGCATTATAACCAAATTACTGACTTGAAGACTCTTAAATAAAATGGAATGGTCATGCCAAAAAAACGACAGGCCCTAACAAATATTGTCTGGTGGCGTATTTACGATGGGGAAGAAGGAGAAGCAGACACGGTAAAGGACAGGAAGATAACATCTGGGAGATGAAAAACCTTGAGCTTCAGAGACTTTTAAAAATCTGTAGAGAACGGAAGGAGGTTGAGAGAGTTGGTCGGATGGTCATCGGCGGTACCACAAATGACCCAATTCGGGTTATAGGAAGGATATAGTTATAGGAAGGATATAGTTATAGTAAGGTAAGGTAAGGTAAGGTAAGGTAAGGTAAGGCGCTGTTCGGGGTACGAATTAACTTTCCAAAATGCATTCTACTGATCGCTAGTGGTCGACAGCAGGTAGTCATTATATTCAGCCAATCGTTTTATGAATTCACTTGAATGACTGACAATTGCGCTTTATTCAAACTTTGCAAAAACTAATAGATGGTCTTTGTGGCAGGTGTAACTGTCCATAGTGTGATTGTCCATAAAAAATTCCATAAATTCATTACTCCAATTAACTTCCCTTAANTTCACTTGAATGACTGACAATTGCGCTTTATTCAAACTTTGCAAAAACTAATAGATGGTCTTTGTGGCAGGTGTAACTGTCCATAGTGTGATTGTCCATAAAAAATTCCATAAATTCATTAATCCAATTAACTTCCATTAATCAAATTAAATCTATAAGACGGGTAACTTATGGTTTTAGACTAAAATGGTTAAAGAATAAAAATAACAGATTAATCAGCGAGCAAAATAAGGGTTCATAATTATGGTAGAAAGTTTTATTGCCAAAAAAAAGTGACCTTTACAGTAAAGTAGCTTTGACACACTGCACTTTTCAAGTTAGCCTGTAGTGCTAAAGTGTGTGTGTGTGTGTGTGCGCGCGCTAGGAGATGGTGTGTTACTGCTGGTTAAAACTATCAACCTGCTTTAGCTTTCACAGAATGCCATACTCCTACTCAATTAATACATGAATTAAAGACCAATGGATCTTACCTTAAGCATAGGAAATGCAGTAGCTTGTTTGCTCTGATCGTAAATATCTTCTTCCACAAATGTAAGAAGAACCTTAAAAATAAACAGTGTAATTTATTTTGAAGCAAAAAGACAAAATAAGAAGAAATTATTAAGTTACACATAAAATAATTTCAAAAATCACAAATCGAAAATGGAGGAATATCAAATGTTAAGAGAGCAAGAAATACTCCAAGAAAA
This sequence comes from Morbakka virulenta, assembly GCA_003991215.1. NCBI lineage: Eukaryota > Metazoa > Cnidaria > Cubozoa > Carybdeida > Carukiidae > Morbakka > Morbakka virulenta. The sequence goes on along the minus strand of RDPX01000095.1, from coordinate 643,946 downwards.
AAAAAAGGAAGAGCCAGGAGAAGTATTTTGGGGAATGGCATGCGTAGTTGAAAAAATCTACAACACATAATGTTGGTATACTTCATAAGGTTGAAAAAACGTTCGATGGAAAAAGGGGTAAAAATTATGGAAATGTCTAAGAACATTTCACTGAACTGGAAAGACAGGACTACTAAAATAAAATTAATTCCGAAGGCAAGCGTGTGTCACGAGGAATCCCATTCTGGCATACCTAGACGAACTGTTAAACACGGGTATTGACTACGGCCTACATTATTCTCAGTGTCACGCCGATGGCTGCTAGGGTCGACAGGCTGTGAACTAATGGGAAAACAAGGATGTAAAAATTATTACAGCACTTTTCCTTCACTAAGCACAACAAATTACTAGAATATAACAAGAATATCTGCTGTTGGTTTTCTCCACTAAACATTCCTTTTTTCTAATTGGAGGTAAAAAACATTTGAAAAAAATAATAAAGAAAATTAATATTTTAGGTAATTAAATTTTTCATTAAATTAAATTTTTCACCAGCACCACAACAATTACCAATATCATCAACATAACTATTCACACTTCCATTCGCAGGAGATTGGTTGCAAATGGAGGATTCTAGAATTCTAGAGGACTCTGGGAACCATATGAAGAATGTTGAATAAAAAACGCACGTTCTTTATTGTACACAAAGCATTCCTGTAGAAAATTGAAAAATATATTTGTATCGAACTAGCTTCGAATCAGTGCCTGTGGGTACGTGTCACATGCTCTACTAACTAAGCCACCTGTCCTTCACCGAATCAATTTTGCAACCACATTTGTTATTATGCTATATTATTTTCACAAAGCGGTATACATTGTAATTGGTCTTAATAAGAGAGGCGTGAACAGGAAAACCGCAAAAGAAAGCTGAAAAGCTGAAAAGAAAAAGATGGTCAGAGGAAATTGTGTTAGATAGCCAGAGTTAATTTTAGGAATCAAGAAGTGTTTCCTGCAGTACTAGAGGCTTGCTTGCTGCATGTTTAAAGACACACTGTTTTTCTCTTGGGAAACTATGAATTGTTTCAATGTGAATTGTTTTCCTTGCTCGATTTCTGTTAAAATATGGCCAACACATATCAAACTTTTGATCAAATGGCTGTAAAGCATATGCTGACGTTTCCAAACATATAAATCTGTGAACTGGGGTTTTCAATAATATTCAGCATCAAAACAAAATGTCATGCTTAAATATCACTTGAGGCTGACCCTAGAGTTGTTCTGGATAAATCAGCTGGTCGTACTGAAAGACTGGCATCAAGCAAACTGACACAAGGCTCACAATAAAAACAGTTTTCTCTAAAATTTTGTTTTCTATTACATATTCAGTGGCAGTGCTCAGCGGATATGCTGCTACTGGATTTTTAGATTACTCTTCGATATCAATTTCTAAAATAAAGATCTCTTACACAGGTCCAAAAATACTTAGTGTATGCTACATTTAGTTCAACATTCTGGGGGGCATTCAGAGAGAAAAGAATTGAGAGTCGCTGTTTCAGGGCTTTCCAGAGAATTGTGATCTGAGTCTGTAACCCTTTTACAATCACAGTCTCACCCAATCAAACACTACATAACAAATTCAAAGTTCAACTGGGTCATATGAGAAAAGTGAGCCACACACCTCAAGTTACTGAACAAAAACGCTTTTCATTCAACAAAACAAAAAATTAACTCGCAACTACGACTGGGTACCTTTTAATCGTTGGTACTAATGAGATTGCCAGTATGCATTGTACTAGATACGAGTTTGGAGTGGGAAACGGGCATCAACATCAAACTCTTCTTTACATATCTATCAGCTGCTCGATTATTTACATACTCTGTATTTGAGGACTTCAAAACACGATGCTGATAAAACCAATGCTGGACTGTCCTCCATTTTTGATAGCTGTCAAGATGCACCGCTATGCGTAACTGTCCACCAAGAAAATTGGTGGCGCGTGACAAGGTCGACCAGTACCTAAAATTATTCTGTGACCCGCATTTATAGCGCCCTAACTATTATAAAAGTCTTGACTTCAAGATAAAGGAAGTAAACAAAACCTGTATGTTTAGCGCCAAACCTTTACACAAGAACACTTAAGGCGTCTTGGAAGAATACCCATAATCACTAGTTTTACTAATTCACCCTTGTCTATATTACCCATTTCCTTACCTGCAGCTGTTTATTGGTGATCTTGTGATTCTTGAAGTCTCTTATAAGTACAGTCATTGTCTAGGAAATAAAAAGCTCTGAATTATCATGGTCATATTCTAACTTAAACAAAATTACTCTTTGTAACCTAGGTCGGGCTCAACAAAAGAAGTTTTTACGAGTTTTATACATTACAACTACAATGTGTATGTTTAAGTGTATAATTTGTTATATATTTTTAAAATATAGTCAGGCCAGTTGTGATGTAGGTGTCACTGGAGGTGGTAATACAAAAATGCATTTGTTGTAATGTAGTGAGGTAACAGGGTTGGTAAGGAAGTATAGCTGCTACTTCGTTAAAAGTAAAGGTAATACAAAGCGATTTAAGTGTAATTTCGGTTCAGTCAGAATACAGTCGTGGTCAAACCTTTAGTACTATCATAAAAATAGTGTCTTTTTAACTCGTGTGCAAAGCTATTGTATCAGCAATGAAACTGATTGATCAGATTACATGACCCATCGGCCAGTCTGGCCTAATCACTTTTAATTGCTATTCAAGTAATAGAAACAATTTTATAACTGATTTTTTTTCTTTATGTTTTTGAAAACGAAAGGAAATGGGCTGAAAACCACCACCTTCTTCTAACCAAAGTGCTCAAATCGTGATTCTGCACAAGAAAGGACATTCTCAACGATGGATTGGTTAATGCGTATGCTTTAGTAAAAATGCAACCACAATGCATTCTAGAAAAATCAAATATACAGGGGTTTTTCTGAATGTTAAAAGCTCTGGTCGACCTAAAAAAAACCACACCATCGGACGACCACATCATTAGGAGAACAGCAGTTGAATCTGAATTCTGGCCCCATGATACGCTCTGTGTTGCTCAGGCGTCTATTGCAGGGGCGTAAGTCGAAGTTTGGTGGGCAATTTTGACCTGAAATACCAAAAAGCTGCAAAGAACATTGAAACTGACCTCTGTCACAAAAATGAAGCGTTTGAAGTTCTCCATGAAGCATGTCTAATGGACAAATCAACAACAGCACGGAGTGCTTTTCTCGTAATAATCCACAACAGAGGAGTTCACCAGGTTGTGATGAAAGGAATGAATGAGTAGCCTCTTTCATAAATTTCAGCATTAGTGCCCATGGTGTACTATAAAACTCGACTTTATATTTTGTCCACTTCTGGATCATGACAATAAAACGTTAACCTGATCCTTACTCGATCACTGGATGCCACTTTGCCGTGCATTATCTCCAAACCATCTCCTTTTATTAGTCTTTTTATTGGGCCCTCCACGTGATCAGAAAGGCATAAGGAGGTATTCTGATCATTTCTCTCTGTCTCTGTCTCTGTCTCTACCTCTGCCTGTGTCTGTCTCTGTCCCTCTTTGTCTCTGTCCCTCTCTCTCTCTCTGTGTCTGTCTCTGTCTCTCTCTCTGTCTGTCTGTCTGTCTCTCTCTCTCTCTCTCTTTCTCTTTCTGTGTGTGTTTCACCATGCAATAATATCTGGCTGTCATCAATCCTTTTTCAAGATGGTCTATTCGTCATAATGTTCTTTTGTGAACAATAAACAGATGACTGCGGATTTCCAACTTTGTTATTTTGTGACACTACTTCATACAAAAGACCTTTCCTTGACAATAACAATGAAAGCCACCCAGTATCTTGATACAATAAACAGAGGGATTCCATACCTCCGTACTATAAAGCAACGTGGAAAAAAGTCAGGCATTGCAAATGTAGGCTTCTGTTTTTGTTTGTAACCATTTAATTTCGCCAAACTCTGCTCCTCAAGAAAACCAAACTACCTGCAAGCCTAATAGTCCCAGGTCATTTTCTAAACGCGTTACTAAGGTCAATAAACGCACAGTACAACAATACGTTCTTGTAGCCTGTATTCGGTAAATATCAAGGTCGAGTCCGAAGATTCATACGTTCTCTAAATAGGTGTAGTTCCCATAGGTAACCCATAAAATATTAATAATTATCATGCTAAGCCGCAACAAAAACTATATGGTAACAACAAAATTTGACAGGGCAACTACCATCACCAGGTCTAAAATACGAAGGCAGTCAGAAAATCATACCAAAATCATTCTTAAATCATTTAGTCCCTTAAAAAACAGACAAGACTGAAAAACCTTCAGTGTACAAGCGCGAGCCTAGTATTTTTTTATTTTATTTTATTACTGAGCAAAGAAGTGTCTTCAAAAAAACTCTGAACTTCACTTAATACATGGATGGGTACCCATTAGGTCTACATTCAACTCATTGACCAACTTATTCTTCTATTACACAATGGAGCAGACATACAGGGCACTCATTAAAGACTAGTCTATTATTATGTAAATTGTCTATAACGAAAAGAAAAATCGTCCAAGAACAAGAAAAGGAAAATACAAAGATGTAGAAGAGCGGCAATACTTGCTCGCGTTTAAAATGCATTGGCAAAAGTTGTGTCTAATTGAATGAGTACAAGTCAGCACGATTTAATTACTATTTTACGAAGCTTTATCTTTGCATGGGCGGATTTTAGTGCAAGCAGCTATAATTGTTACTACATGGCATGGTATTCCGTGAAAATGATATTGAAGGAGAGAAATTAGATATTAAACAGTTATGTAAAATAGAAGTTGTATCACACTGGGTTCGAATTCATGACCACAAGTTTCAAGGCTATTTACTTCACCGACTGGGTTACCTGTGTTACATTCTTCCTCAGATTATTTTTGCAATATAATATTCTACTTGATTACATCATTTATATTTTCCATTTTACACTGTAGGACACATTCTCTAAATCTCTAAGAGAACTAACATCTCTCTGTCATTAGGCACGAACATACGATTCAAATGAATTCATACGATTGTGATGCCTTTATTCGGATGAAGTTGCCAGAAGTTTACAAAATAGTAATACAAAGCTACCTCTTCTCAACCAAGCTTAGCTATCTTATTTTATGTGTATACCTTCAATGAAGGTCTGAGAAGTCTTTGCTAACAATTCATCAATACCAGTGATTTACGAGTCAACAAAACTTTGATTGTTTTCTTATGTTATTAAAAGTTGATAGTGTATTTAATTTTGCTGCCTTTTTGAATTGTACTATATGTTGCATCACAAAATGATCGATATCGGCAGCTCTTTCATATAACCCAAGGTACTAAATGCACAAAGCTATGTGATCTGCCCTATCATATTTGAAAACTTTCTTCTACGTTAACGATTTGAATTTAAACCTTTTCCCTTGAATCAACTGCTGATTGGTATCTAACTAATGGCTGCATTTCAAGCACCCACTTAAATAAAGTCGAAAAGGGTAATTAAAAACTGTTACCCCCTCCCCACTGGCAGTACTTAAAATAACGGGCTTTAATTTCTTCTTTACCAGGGACACTAATATTAGGACCTTTCTTGATATTAGTCAGCACTCTTTGTGCCAAACCTATTCGATACAGCGATATAGGAATGGCCTTCGAATGCAGTCTTAGTGAATTATTGTTTGGAACGAAAAATCTGATATTTTTAAAAATTCCTACCTCTTAATTAAGGATCTGGTATCAGAAACACAAATGCACTTTCTGGGCTTACTTTTTGCTTCAATCTTTTGGAGTATAATCCAGCAAGGTGTTGTGCTGACTCATTCTGACATGCGTCTATGTCAAAAAAGCATTGGCTCTTCTTCAGTTTAAAACAAGCTTAATACACACTGTGTATCACTGTATCACTGATCACTGTGATTGGGTCTTGTACATTGCCATGTTTTTAACTTTCTGGTCATATGCCCAGGGGGTATGTGTCAGTTACACAGTGACAGGTACAGGTAGGCACCTCCACTACTCTGGCCATCTTCTGGCTATTTATACCAGGCATCTTCCCCTAAAGTACAGTGACCAAATATCATGGTCATCACCAACAAATGAAGATAAGTTTTCCCCAGGCAGTAACATTTCTCTCATTTTGTCTATCCCATTTTCGTGAAGATTTTGAAAGCATGTTTTGTGTCATTGCTGGAAACGACTGGTCGTACATTTACAGTAAAATGAGCCCTATAATCTTCAGATGCCTTAATTTTAATGGCATTAACTTGGGCAAATGCAAGGCCGAAAGCACTAAACATAATGTGTGAACTTGTGGCGGCAAAACCAACTGTTTGACCTTGAATACATAAAATACCAACCCAAAATACCTAAATAATAAATTCTTTCATTGAAAAATGCCAAAGACAGTGCTCGATACAAAGATTCGTAGAGCGAAGTTATATATATATATATTTTTTTTTTTTCAACTCAAACGTATCTTTGAATAGCTTTATTAGGTCTTTTCTTGTTCGATCAGATTGAGGTTCATTCATATTATGGAAGAAGCATAAACCGTCATCTCTGTATAAACCACTTGTGTTGAGATCGTATTTTTCACTGAGTAGAATGTATAGCCCTACTAGTTCACATAACTCAGCACTATCACAACTCCCTATTGTTACATCGAATTCGGGATCACCTGATATTTTCATCCAGGAGTTCTTATTTGTAAATAACATTGACTTTCGTGAATAAAATATCACCAATTCATCTCCTTCAGATATGCTTGTGATGGATTTTGCAAAATCGGTGCATTCAATAGAAGTTCTTTTGAAATAAATGGGTAGAACTCCTCAATGTCGAATTGTATAAATTTTCCCTTTGATTTGTCCGGAATATTGGTGAGCCATTAAATGACCTTGTCTGAATTTTGCCACTGGTTGACCTTTGTCGTTTCTCTGATGATTTTGTTGATTGTTTGCAAGATATTTCTGCTTACTTTACCAAGTTCTGGTTTGGTTGGATTGATTAGCCTGCATTTCGGGTTGTTTTCAAAGTTATCCTTATGATCTTTCAAGCTAATGAAAGCAGTGTTCTTGGCAAGACATTTAGTTCTTTCATCTATGCCCAAGTCCTTTGCTATCAGCTTGACCTCAGTGTTTATATCGTTTTATGATGATGAGTTTGCTTTTTTGTATGTTTTGGTCACGTTTTCCATATACAGTTTATCGTGGGTATCTATGTCGAGTTTGTAAAGATTGCGAGTTTTATCCAACGGTATAAAAGCTTTTTTCGAGGATGTGATGGTTTTGATATCATTACGTAGCCTCTGCTGGAATTCGTTGTGTACAGGTTTAAACGAGATATTCTGTATTAAGTCGAGCAGATTATTTTCGAAGTTCTTTAAGTCTGGGTGATGCGGTGGATATTTCATAGATTTGAAACCGAAATTTGGTTTCTGTGGTCCACCTTAGTATCTGGTTCCTCAAAATAAAGCACTTTCCATCTAACTCTTTTTATAAATTTCTCAATCTTATCAGTCAATAACTTTAAATATAATTTCCTTAATGGCAGTGGAACATTTTTTGTACAATAGTTCAAAGTAAATTGATCCATATTGCATAAAATTCCAGTAACATCAATGCAAAAGTGCTTAACCATAACAGGAGAGAATGCTTAATTCCTTCATTGAATAATGCCAAAGACAGTGCTCGATACAAATATTCGTAGAGCGAAGTTATATATAGCATAATCCCTCTTTTCTTTAATTCTCGCAGTTGGAAGTAAGTGAATCTCAAGAAAAGTTGATATATTAATACACAATCTAAGGAAAAGAACATTATTTAATTGGCCTATTTTACCTGAGGTATACTGGATAATATATGTCAATAAACTTTTAAAACTGTCTAGTCATGTAATACCCTCTCCGAATGATTTTTCTATATTATGTATGAAAAGAATCATTAGGATAAGAAAATGAAGTAGACCATTTAAGCATTGGCGTGACATTGTTTAAAGATCGTCTGTTTTCAACCCAAATGATTTGTAAGTGGCATACAAAAAAGGCAATCCTGCAAAAAAATCGACCATCTTATTGCACTGCTGCATTTAAAGGTGAAATATGTAATTTTTTTAAAAATACTTTAATGAAGTAGTGAAAAAACAAACCTTAAAAGCTGTCATCACCAACTCAAAGTTGTCTCCTTTCCCCACACCAGTTCTTGAATAGTTCTTTAAAATTCTGAACATTCTCTTTGTCACAGCCGATATTTTCTTTTCCAATGAAGGTAGCGAAAATTTCACGAGATGCGAGAGGCATCGCATGGCCAAAACAAGAATCTGCAGGAGCAACGTTCACGAATTCGTAAAAACGACAAGCAATCTAATCATTATAATAACAATAATTATAATTTTATTATTTAATAAATTTGATTATAGTGTATATCTGTAATATTCTCAATGCGCGTACACTGGTATATAAAAAAATCAAATAAAAAGCTTACGATCCGTTGAAATAAACAAGCAGAGAATGTGTTTTTCTATGTGTTTAGTATTTAGTTCTTCGCTTCAAGCGAAACAATTGTAGTGATGTTCTAGTTTCTTGCAGCGTTTGTCTTAAGTATATGTCTTTACTGAAAAAGCGGCCCTGACTTGGGATTGGGTGGGGGAGATGTAAGTACTCATTAACTATGTACATTTGCATTCATTTGCAAGTATTGCATTCATCCATCCATTTGTATTTCTGTTTTTCTGCATGTCTGTCCACCTACCTACCTACCTACCTACCTACCTACCTACCTATCTATCTATCTATCTATCTATCTATCTATCTATCTATCTATCTATCTATCTACCTATCTATCTATCTATCTATCTATCTATCTATCTATCTATCTATCTATCTATCTATCTACCCATCTATCTATCTATCTATCTATCCATCTATCTATCTATCTATCTATCTATCTATCTACCCACCTATCCATCTATCTGTCTGCCTATCCACCCATCTATTTGTATATCTTATAATATGTGATCTATCTGCATATCAATATAAGTATTTCCATCCCACATCATCATCATCATCATCATCATATTCGGTTTAACGTCCGTTTTACATGCTAGCATGTGTTGACCACATATGTGAAATAATATCTAATTGGTTCCGCGGGGAGACAAGGAAGCTCCAACTAACGACCTTAGATGCATGTGCTAAATATTCATAAACATCTCAGTAACAAATGAGAAAAAAACAACAAATCAAACCTTGATATGCCTTGAATCTAAACAACTGCTACACAAATCTACGAATGGATCAAGCATCTCAAGGTGATCCATACTTTCTTTTGGGAAGCGTTGACGTTTCAGACATGTTGCAAACAGCTATAATTGGGAAGAGAAGAAAGACAAAATTAAAAAATGGCATTAATAAATAATCCAACTCAACCAAGCCGAGCCGAATCTAAGCAAATCTAACCAAACAGAAGATAAGATGGTATACGCTAAACAAAATCAATGTCTTGGTGTCAAATATGGAAAAATATAAAGTAAGTGGCTGAAAGAATTGTGGCACCAATCTGATCACAAAAATAGAAAAAATATCGAAAGCACAATACTTAAAAAGTGACAAACGGCAGTCACCTTCGAGGCTAAGAGATTGGAAAGGCATCATAAAGTCAAAGATTTCAAAAATAAAACCCTCCCCTTTCCTCAGATCTCTACGGCCAACGGCAGCATGAAACAAAACCTAGGAATAAATATTATTCATGTACGAAAGTACTTGGTATAAATATTCATTAATCCACTCTGTACGGGTCTGACAGGTCTCTTTAGGGATGTCTCAGGCTTTTAGATTGTTCTTCGTGGACTTTATTCGGGTACTCCAAAGTATAGATATTAGTGGACTGTGCTCTTGTAAATATAGGAACTACTATACTTTACACATCCAAACTAATGCAGTCAGTTGCAACGGAGATTCAGCCTAGGGTGCCAAGGTACAGAACAGCAACTGTAGTTTTAGGTATTTTTCTAAAAAATGTTAGTGTTATTCTTTACCAACCCTAATGCACGAACTACTCATAACAGTAGCAATCGAGTATATCAAGAAGGACTCCCGTGAGAAAGGCGAAAGGGAGGCAAAGACTAAAATTACTTGATAAAATCAAAAGATGGACAGGTATACAAAATAGAGAAGGTATTTCGCTTACCAATGGAAAGAAAAGAGTGGCGCACATTGGTAGCATATTTCCTTAAAGGATAGCGCACGATAATTAAAATAATCGTTGTAGTTGGTATAAACATACACACACACACACACACACACACACATATATATATATATATGTGTGTGTGTGTGTGTGTGTTCAGATACCTCTACTACAAATATCTTCGTTCTCTTTTCCCTTCAATTCTTCTAGTTGTTTCTTACGCTAAGTGGTTTAAATATTACATCCATAAAAACAACACACAATTTTGCGTTTTGACGCTATACTTTGTCTATACGTTCATAGCCACGTGTAGAGAATGATGATCACAAATGCTTTACATATGAGACTTCATGGAAGTTAACGGGAAAAAATGTATTATTTCCCCTTGATTTGATTTTTTCCAATAAACGTTATCTTTTCTTTTGGTTTTAACATATCAAGATATGGTATTTCAGTCAATGCCAAAATTTTTCTTAAAACTACGTCCTTGAAAAATTACCTTTTAAGTGTACAAGAGTAAGTACACTATTTTTTACGTATTATTTTTTTGTTAATTGTATTAAAAATCCAGCCAATAAGATTAATGGTTGTTTATTACATCAAGGGTCATTTCAAAGACACAGCAATAAATGAAACGATGCTACAGCTTCCCGTGCAGGACTCCAACATACCTTAATTATTAATCCTAGATAAACGAGCCGCATTTGATTGCGGATTATATCCCTCACATCTGCGCACATGTAACCTTAACCTCTAATCAAATGCTATTGGATATTCATATAGAGCATATACTTTATTTTATCTTTCTTTGCATTTTTGAACTCAATCAAACTGAACCCATATTGATAACAGCATCTACATTTTGTTACAGTGGTTATCCTGTATAAATATTTTATGTAAATAATCAAAAATTACCTGTAACGCAAATTCAACAAGTATATGGGCGTTTGTTGTCTTGCTTGCTACCGGCACTTTGCCTGTACGTCCAGGGTTAGCTGGTATAACGTAAATATCCGGCGATGCTTCGGATTTAGAAGTCTTATCTCCAAACGACATAAGTAAACTGGTATAAAAAATACAAAATCCATAAGAAAATCTTTCCATTTCATAATGAATGGATGCATCTATAAGTCGGCTATTATTTTAATATTGGAATGCGCACGTGCTAAGCAAAGGAGCATGAATAGGTGTTTTAAAGCTTTAAATGAAAATACCAAGTAACCACAAAAATGATAACAATGCTTTCATTTTCCATGCTGCTGTTGGCGTATTGCTTTAAGTAGATCTTAAACACTAGCCCACAAGAGAAACCGTGCTCCTATTTCTCTGAGCAATCTTTCTTTTCAGCAAGTAATATTTCTGAGAATGTTTAAAGAGGCTTTCTTGCTTTACGCCTTTAGCATTAAACACTTTATCCGGAAAAAAAATCTAAAGCAACTATTTCATAATGTTTCGAATCAAATTCTGCTTCAGAATATTCACATCAAAATTCACTTGAGGCAGTGCACCAGGGTAAATAACCTCTGCATTTGCAAAACAATAGTCAAAAAATGCGAATTAAGTTCAAACAAAATATATTTAAAAATTTTATTGTTTGAATATTTAATTAATAGTGTCGTTTTCATTATTCCAAGTGGATACGATACTTTGTTGTCAGCATGGGTTGGAAACGGCCATTCAAAAACGCTCTTTGTTAAGATTTTTGACAGTATCATTCTCTGTTGATATTCACTCATTCCTTTGCTGATCTAATGACTAATATCACACATGGCCTCTACCGTATTATGGATAAACCAGAAGAGACGCCTGCTATTACTCTTAGCAGTTACTAAAATAAATACTCTAAATTGCATTAAAATGTAAACATAGGGACATAGGGCCGATTTTACCTCCAACGTTACCACATGAAGAGACAAAGCAACACTTTACGACCAACATGTTCTTTGCCATGGGATAACGAAAACAGAAACAAACAAAACTATATGGGCAAATATAGCACCCTTAAATTTTTTGTTGTTGTTGTAAGTAAATAGGTGGCATGTCTGTGTATACATTTGTGTATACAAATGTCTTCTGATCACATACTTAATTTATTATGTTATACGAAGTTTTTTTATTTTCTGCGCCTTAACATCATTTCAGTAAGAAACGTAATGGATATGATACCAAAAATAGTCACATATTTACTTCTACATCTGTCCCTTTTCCCAGCTATGTCTACATAAAAAATACAATTCGTTGATTTGCTACTTTTAACGAAGAAACAATTAAAGCGCAGAAATTTGAGAATCCAGGGAAGAATTGGACTTTGAGTCCCATTAGAAGCTGGAGGTCTAGTACTTTTCTACTTACACTGTTTATAACGTCCACAATCCAGTGCATATGCCAAACGCTTAGAAAATGTAAATGTTTTCAACTATTTTGTTAGCAATAAAATTCAACTGCTAGAAACTATTGACATTCTGTTCTAACTACAATGAAAGCGTGAAACAATAAAAAAGTTTGGCCGATAAAATGCAAAACTCACTTGCTTGATAAGTCTTTTTTAATGCCAACATCTTGTTTAGCTACATTAAAAACAAACACAAGCAAATCTGAGTTTCCCATGGCACTGTTATTTTGAAGGCCGATGCCAAATTTTCTGAGGACTTCTTCTGCTTTATGCGCAACCTTCTGGTTCTGTGATTGCTCTAAAAGCTTGAAGGGAAAAAACAAAATTAAGATCCTAACTAGATGTTTGAAATACTCTGTTAATGTTGACTGCAACATTGTATCCTGTTAAAATACAGTAATGCACATGTTATAAGTGGTTTTGAAAAGGATTTCCTTGACTACATCTTTTTGACTTTAAACTTGTTTTTTTGTTGTCTTGTAATTTCCATAGTTAATGTTTAAACAGCGGTCTTTACAGCGGCTACACCTTGTTGCTTTTTCACAAGCTCTCTTTCACACTTTTTCCTCCCATTTTACTTTCACCTTCACTTCTATTTTTTAGTACAGTTTTTTTACGTTGTGGTACCTACGTCTTTGTGGAAAAACGTTTGTTAAAAATCATTGCTTGATTTTGTTGCATGACAATATTCATTTTCTTTTTTCATTGACGCAGGATGGTGGTCGCATGGCTTGATGCCTTTCATTTTGATATGACCCCAGTCAAAGTTGATGAAAGCAGTAAGTGCATTTATTGAGATTAATATTTTCATTGGAATTCATTGAAACCAATAAACAGATCAATAAAAGAATGCCCATCGTATTACTCGTTCTTCGATGAAACTTTATTAATTCTCTCTTGAGATTCTCAAGTGTAGGACTTACACTTAACGTCCATGAATTGCTTTCCATGGTCTGGTACTCTCAGGAATTTTCTTTCCTCTTCTTTCTTGCCTGTGGCTGAACACTCCATCTGTTGAAAGTTCTTGGCGATAGGTATCTTGCAAAAATCTCCCATTTAATCTATCTGCTTTATCTATACCCTCATTCTTCTAGCTCTTAACTTTTCAGCCGGCTTTAAGCCTGGTATGACAATTCAAATTAAACTATGATTTCAGGGTTTAAGTATGAAGCTGGCAAATAAAACTACAGTTTGTAAATAAATCGGATATATTGCAATTCTGCATGTTGATTTCTGCATTTGCTATGGCAATGTCAACTATATTTACCAAGAGAAATATTTCAAATAAAGATTTGTGCCCTCCTCTGAATAATTTAGTTTCTATATCCAACCTTGTATGGCATGGGTAGTCCGTCCTCTCTGCTATTGGGTGATCTTTATCTAAACCAGGATTTTGATGGCCCAAATTACACCATCATTTGTTTTAATAAAATGCCCTTGATTGTAAATCTTGAAACACTAAGATAAGGAATTTATTTTATCACCAAGCACAATATTGATAAAACAGAAGAAAAGCACTGAGCAGTACAGGAATCTATTTAACTATGTGCATTCAAGGTAGTATCACCACAAAATGTTTACCCCAATTTCATTTTAGAGAAGGTAACCTGTACAAAAATTTAGGACGCTGTGAAATATGTAATTGGGGGCAGCCAATGTAGCGTAAACCATTTTGTACCATAATTTAACATAAACGGTAGTAAAAATCAGAACATAAAGAATACAGGCAGCTGATTTAACATGTTGTCATATTGCTGGGTAAAGACCAAGGTACATATCTCTGCGTGTTTCTATGTGCGTGTGTATGCGACCTTGTGCGTGTGGGAGATAAATTTTTTTTCTGCTTGTATATCACTCTCTGTATAGATCTCATATACGTTTATATACATATGGGTATGATCAATTCTCATATTCTACGTAGCTATAATGGCAAAAGAGATGTAATGAAAAAGAAGAAAGAAGAATCAGAGAAATACGACAACCTGAAGCAACCCAAAACAGAAGGAAACAACGAAAGGTGGCCAAAGGAAGTAGTAAAGCAACATTATTAGTTGAATGCCTGGTGAGTAAACACAAAAGGAAGTAGATGGCAAAGATAAAAGGATAAGCAATGGGGATGAATTATGGGCGTGGAAGATAGTCAAGCACATATGGGGGAGGAAGAGGGGGAGTTGAGGAAGGAATTGAGGAATCTGGGAAGGGCTCAAATACGGAAAGCATTACTGAGAATTCCGAAAGTCAGACGGGTCAATGGGAAGACAAGGGAACAAAAAGGAAGTGAAAACAAACATGGTGTCAACAAAGTACATCATGCAGTTTGTAATGAATAATGCCTGGCGGGGTAAGGAATAAACGATTTTTGTCTGATGCCAAACATGCTGCTTTATAGGTTTATTGAATGGTTGGTTTCTGGTTTATTTAAGCTTATAATCAGCAACTTAAGTGACCAATACCAACGTTTTCTTCACATTTTTTTAAAAATTAAAAACATGTCAAACATCTATCTTAAACTAACCTCGAACAGGGATAGAATTTTAACTTTGCGTGGATTTTTCCGTCAAGTTTTTTTAGATTACAGAGCTTATTTATCATAAGGAACTACATTCAGTCTAATCTTTCATCACTTTTAAGACACTTTATAGTTCGCTTTTTTTAAAGCAAAATGATTCACTTTTATAATACTGGTAAAAATACCGACGACGACATTGCATTATTATTATTATCATTATTATTATTATTATTATTATTATTATTATTATTATTGTTTTATCTATTTTTCTTAAATAAGTACTTTTGTTTGAGAACTTCATAGCACCGGGTTATTACCAATAACCTAAGGTACCAAGCCGTTCGTGCATGTATGCTACCTTGACGTTTCTCCTTTTTTATGTTTTAAGGTATTATGGTGTGTATAAGAAATTGTATGAAAGGTAAAAATATAAAAAATGGGGAAAAAAATGGGAAAAAAATGGCACAAAATTGTCAGGTAAAAATATTTAAATTTGTAATAAAACTTAGGGTGAAAAAAGCGTTATAAAATATATGATTTATAGGAGTCATTGATCTTTTATCAGATTGAAAGAGTTTTTCTAAGAATATGGGCAGTACTATTTAACACAAGTTGTATTTCGGTGAGTGATAATTTTCCTGGGATATCGTTTACATATTTCTGCGTTCCCTTTCAACCATGCCAAGTGCCCCAACTATGACAGGAATTGTTTTTGTTATCATTTTTCACATCCTCCACACTTCAGTTTCAAGGTCTTTAGATTTGCTGAGCTTTTCAAGTTCTTTTGCAGATACGTTGTTGTCAGATAGTATACTCATAGCAATCATTTTACGCATCTTACTCAGCTTGTCCTTGATAACAAGGTCCGGCCTATTAGCTTGTATGTTTCTTTCAGTTCTTAACAGGAAGTCCCACAGAATAGTCACGTTTGGCTTATCAAGAACAGGTAAAGGTAATGCTCATACCATTGTCCGTTGTTTCGCTGTTATAATGGTTTCAGATTTTCCAGTGTATATATTGACGGGCGTTCTCCGTATTCTTCAATTCCCCTTCCACCTTAAGTTCCAAATCAAGGTCAAGCTCTCGCGTAAACCGTTTCGCTTCCTTAACAACAGCATGAGAACCTTTATGATTTTCATGGCTAAACACGAACTGCAACATCCAATCTTCCGATAGGTCTAAATATCGGAAAAGGTCAACTGTGGACGTCTTGCAAGAAAGTTCGAGTTGTTTAAACCCTCTTCCATCGGATTTTCTGGGGTCGTAAAGACGTTCAACATCGGCTTTTGGGTGGTGCATGTTGTACGTTGTCAGTAATTTCCTAATCTTAGTATCTAATCTTCTTATTTCGGTATGGTTCCAATCAATGATATTGAAGCCGTATGTAATGACAGGGGCAGCTAACAAGTTGTATGCCGTGCCTCGGTTTTGGAATTTAGCCCGGTCTTGAAAATCAATCGCGTCCTTCTTAAAAGATCTTTTTTAAGCTTTTCTTTGATTGTAGCATGTTGGATTCCATTGGATTCGACAACAACAAGTGGAATTATTATCATCATCATCAATATTATCTTCTTTCACACTTTGTGTCTGGGTGTTCTTATTGCCGAGTTTTATGCTGACAGGCGGGTCATAACAAATGACAATGGGCTACAAGCATTTTCTTTCTCAAAACTCCAGTACTTTTCGCAAAACCCTGGCTGTTACCAACAA
>RDPX01000095.1:607827-625061 GCA_003991215.1 Morbakka virulenta | reverse complement strand
CTCCTTCTCTCCCACGTTCGCATCCGCCGGTACTGTTATGTCAATTATTATTGCCGTATGTTCCTTCTTTTCTACCAAGACTAAATCTGGCCTTCTTGCTTCAATCACATTATCACACTGGATATTTACATCCCACAACAACTTTACATCATCACACTCCAAAACTCCTTCAGGGGTATGCTCGTACCATTTCTTACTGCATTCCAGTCCTCTTTCATTGCATATATCCCAATGGATCTTTCTCGCTATATTATCATGACGCTTCTTGTACTCCTTCTAAGCTACCTTCTCATATGCACTTACAATGTATTGGATACTTTCGCCTGTTTGGCCACACAATCGACACAGGGGGCTTCCAGCCGTTCTATCAATGTGATACTTCACATAATTTGTCCTAATGGATTGGTCTTGTACTGCACAAATCAAGGCTTCTGTATCAACCTTCAAATCACATTTTGACAACCATTTCCAAGTCTTCTCCTTATCTACATCATCTGTCAGGTCTCTGACAAACTGTCCATGCATTCTCTTTTCATTCCATGTATCTTTCGCTTTGATTTCATTTCTTGCCTTAAGATCTCTAATCTCCTCCAGTTCACTTGCATTTAATTTCTCGAATTTGGCTACACTTCAAAAGTTTCTCTTCAGATTTGGCCACGTACACTTTCAGACTACTCTCCTCTTCTTTGACACATCGCTCTATACTCATAAGACCTCTTCCCCCATCTTTGCTTTTCACATACAGCCTGTCAGTATCACTCTTCGGATGGAAAGCTCCATACATTGTCATTGTTTTCCTTGTTTGTCTGTCTAAATCCTTGAGCTCGTTTTCCCTCCATTGTTTTATTCCCGCTACATACCGGAATATAGCCACTGCCCATGTGTCGATCGCCGAAACCTTATTTTCCCGTTTCAACTTTGATCTAAGTACCAGCCTTACCCTTCTTTTGTATTCCTTTCCAATCGCATCTTTCATTTCAGCTTCTTTGATTTTATCTAATTCCACAATACCTGTGTAACCTTCCTCCCTAACCTCTTTCATTGTCTGTCCATCAGTTAACTTAATTCCTTCACTTCTAATAATCATTCGTCGTTCCAATGTCAAAATGCCACACTTTTTTATCCCAAATTCAATACCAATGTCGTTGCTGAACATGTGAACAGTTCTAACAAGCATACTCATCTGATCTTCAGTTTTGGCGCATAGCTTCAGGTCGTCCATAAACAATAAATGGTTGACTTTGTATTCCTTCCTTTTCCATTCATAAGCCGCATTCACTTTCCGCAATATCAGTGACAATGGTATCATACTAAGGGCAAATAATAGTGGTGATAGACGATCTCCCTCGAAAATTCCCCTCTTCACAAAAACCTCTCCAAGATCTTCCTGTCAGTGATATTTTCCACTGTTTCATGCTTCTTCCAAGAAAGTTCCTCACATTCTCAGCTATTCAAAACAAATTTAAACATTCGCTTATCCAACTATGCGGGACCAGATCATAGGCTTTTCCGTAATCTATCCAAGGCATGGACAGATTCGCACGCCTTTTCTTGCAATCTCTGAGTACGGTTCTGTCTATAAGCAGTTGATTTTTGGTGCCCCTGCTTCTTCGCCTTCATCCTTTCTGTTCATCTGGCAATATATTGCTCTCTTCTAGGTGCTGGTGCATTTCATTAGTGGAAGGCAGGTAATGGGTCGATAACTATCAATCGCTAATTAATTATTATTATTATTATTATTATTATTATTATTATTATTGTTGTTGTTGTTGTTATTATGTCTGTTACACACTGATTTCAAATAATGTTGTTGTTTTATTTTTAATTGATTAGTGGGTTCGTGTTCTTGTGTTTTGGTAACAACAGGTTTCCTTAAATCTCAGACACTCAGCAGAAGATTCCGGCAGAAGGTAGCAACACTTCTTCTCCTTTCGGCCTTGGCCCAAGGTTATGTCGGGTCAGCCGCTCGACACGTCCTTCTCCACTCTCCTCGATCTTGCCACATTGATTTCCCTCCTAATTTCTTCAAGATCTACAGACGTTAACCACTGATTAATTACAATTGTTCCTGCCTGTTCCATCAACCTCTGCTCGACAGTCTCAAATACCCCATTTGTCTCTCCATATTTACGTCATTTTCTTTCAATATCCCCTTCCGTTAGAATCAGTTTTGAATTTGCAATACATTACCAATTTATTGATGGTCTTACTCCATTTCTGTCTTGGAGTTGCATGATGACGACCGGGCCTGGCCTGCGCATCCACAAGACACATGTCGACCGAGGCACCTTCATTATTGTTGATTCCAGTTCCATTCACGCTGTTGTTTGATAAATTATCATTAGACATTTACACTCAAAATAAGGATGGTTTTATCGTGGTTTTCCGCCCTTTATGTGTTTTATTTTACCGTGTCACCATCACAAGGGGGACTGTCAACCAGGGCTAAAGAACCCCCCTGCCCATGAGGCAGGCCAATCCCGGCCGGATGCCAACCCGGTATTTCAAGGTCACAGGGTAAGCTGACAGGTACTACACCTGGCCAAAGGATGACCTGGAGGTAGTTGTGGCAAAGAGTAACCTCATACGCCCACGTTGGAACTCCACAGTCGTATATATTTTAACGTCATACCCAGAACGAATTGTTTTTATCATCATTATTATCATTTTATTTATCATTATTATAATATTAGTTTTATCATTATTATTAGGGAATTTTAATCGGGAAATTGGCTTGAGTTTTTGAGTCCCGCATATCGAACAGAAAACAATTTTCCCGGTAATTTGGTCCTGCACACTGAAAATTGATATTGGAAGCCTGTATCATGCACAATTTTGTATTAAAATCAATTACCACTCTAGCTAAAATAAAAAAACATATTATCGATTTACGAAAACAGATACTGATACTTCCTGAAAATCATCTACTCTCAAGAGGTTAAAGAAAAATACATACCGATTTGATTGGGTCAACAACATTCATTGTAAAACTTGTAGAAATAAATCGTCCAAGAATTTCAAAGGAGTCGTAACTTTTGACTGATTTCGCTTCATGAAGTTTGTCAACGATTTTATGCACTTCCTTTTCCTCAGCTGACTCTCCAAAAATATCTTCAGTCAGAATCTGTGTAAATTAATAATGGGTTGCAACATTCATAAATCTCACCGTTTAAAGCAAAACGGTAGTAAACCTTCAGCGTCGATATTAAGCTCTTACTTAAGTGTTTTGTACCATCTTTATATTCAAAATAACGATTAACAATCAAAACAATAATACCAATCATTACTACTAACAATAAAGAAATAACAAAAAATGTTTTCATTATTACTTATTACTTTTTATGTTCATATATTAAAAATTTTTCTATTATATGTGGTCATACCACAAGTACTTTTTTTCTTCGACAATGACTATTTCATAAATCGTAAAGTGATATAATCAAAGCTACACAACGAAGCTGAAATATTTTAAATTAACACTGCTACTGATTGGCAGGTAATGAATACCAGGATCTGAGGTAGAAATGTGAGGCTTTTAGAGTAAAGTAAAAAAAAATTCTCTCCTGCTTTTTGCACTTTTCTTACATTTTCTTGCTATAACATATTGCATGATTTAGCAACAAGGGCATTTATGTGAAGTGCAAAGGTCTGATCTTAAAGGGTGTGGTCTTTGAACTTTCCGTCCATTCTAAAGTAGGAGGATCATGCTTGTATGCATCGGGCAGCTTTGCATGACCTAAAACCGAATCAGCTCTACCAAGTGAATCATCAGACGAGCTTCTGATACAAAATAATTGCAAACCAACTTCAAGGAAACGAAACATTCTGTTTCTTACTTCTGCTCATTATCGCTTTCAGCATATACTTACAATAATACAACCGTCCTTTAACCCTTAATCACTGCGTAAAACTGAATTAATAAATATTCTTGAAAATACCTCAACAAGTCTTTTTAAACTTAAATCCAAATCCCCAGGTTTAATAATCACAGACAAAGCATCCAGAATATTGTGTACCGTGAAGCTTAAAACATGACGCTAGAAACAATAACAAAGTTGCAAAAATTTAAGAAACAGTAGAATATTATGAAATAAGAGACCCTCGGAGGAGTCGAAGATGTGATTACAATTATCATCACCATCATTATCATAGTAATAATAATAATCATTATTTTATTATATCATTATTATATACTTCATTCCAATAGGCAGGCATAAAAGATAAATACTTAAGGCAACCGACTAAGTGGTAGGCCCAACAATAAATATATGGAAACTGGAAGAAAAGGGATGCAGCTCAAAAGACTGTAACATAATACAAGGAACCCGGCTTCTTACTGAAGAGCTACATTCTTTGTATTCTGGATCAAAACACTTGGTGACGGTAAAAGTCACCATCAAACAGAATTGGTTAATAGAATGGGTAATAAAAAATAAGATAAAAAGAATAAAATGTAATAAAATATAATAAATCGTAATATAATACAATATAAAATAATATAATATAATATAATAAAGTATAATATAATATACAATAACATAATATAATAATGTAATAAAATAAAATATAATATATAATATAATAAAGTATAGTATAATATGATATAATATAATGTAATATAATAAAATAAAATATAATATATAATATAATAAAGTATAGTATAATATGATATAATATAATGTAATATAATAAAATATAATATATAATATAGTATAATACTATACAATATATAATAAAATGCTAAAATGTAATGCAACTATGCATCTCTAGCCACAAAATCTGTCGAGTCAGACAATATAAGGAAAGTCTCGTAAGTCTTCGAAAAAAATAGAACGAGAAATAATGACAAGGTCTGCATACTAGGATTTTCGGGCTGTTTCAAACCACAGCAAAATATTAGTAACTATCAGCAGGCCAGTGGTTTCATTCACCTAACTATTTATCCTGATAACCTNGGAAATTGGCTTGAGTTTTTGAGTCCCGCATATCGAACAGAAAACAATTTTCCCGGTAATTTGGTCCTGCACACTGAAAATTGATATTGGAAGCCTGTATCATGCACAATTTTGTATTAAAATCAATTACCACTCTAGCTAAAATAAAAAAACATATTATCGATTTACGAAAACAGATACTGATACTTCCTGAAAATCATCTACTCTCAAGAGGTTAAAGAAAAATACATACCGATTTGATTGGGTCAACAACATTCATTGTAAAACTTGTAGAAATAAATCGTCCAAGAATTTCAAAGGAGTCGTAACTTTTGACTGATTTCGCTTCATGAAGTTTGTCAACGATTTTATGCACTTCCTTTTCCTCAGCTGACTCTCCAAAAATATCTTCAGTCAGAATCTGTGTAAATTAATAATGGGTTGCAACATTCATAAATCTCACCGTTTAAAGCAAAACGGTAGTAAACCTTCAGCGTCGATATTAAGCTCTTACTTAAGTGTTTTGTACCATCTTTATATTCAAAATAACGATTAACAATCAAAACAATAATACCAATCATTACTACTAACAATAAAGAAATAACAAAAAATGTTTTCATTATTACTTATTACTTTTTATGTTCATATATTAAAAATTTTTCTATTATATGTGGTCATACCACAAGTACTTTTTTTCTTCGACAATGACTATTTCATAAATCGTAAAGTGATATAATCAAAGCTACACAACGAAGCTGAAATATTTTAAATTAACACTGCTACTGATTGGCAGGTAATGAATACCAGGATCTGAGGTAGAAATGTGAGGCTTTTAGAGTAAAGTAAAAAAAAATTCTCTCCTGCTTTTTGCACTTTTCTTACATTTTCTTGCTATAACATATTGCATGATTTAGCAACAAGGGCATTTATGTGAAGTGCAAAGGTCTGATCTTAAAGGGTGTGGTCTTTGAACTTTCCGTCCATTCTAAAGTAGGAGGATCATGCTTGTATGCATCGGGCAGCTTTGCATGACCTAAAACCGAATCAGCTCTACCAAGTGAATCATCAGACGAGCTTCTGATACAAAATAATTGCAAACCAACTTCAAGGAAACGAAACATTCTGTTTCTTACTTCTGCTCATTATCGCTTTCAGCATATACTTACAATAATACAACCGTCCTTTAACCCTTAATCACTGCGTAAAACTGAATTAATAAATATTCTTGAAAATACCTCAACAAGTCTTTTTAAACTTAAATCCAAATCCCCAGGTTTAATAATCACAGACAAAGCATCCAGAATATTGTGTACCGTGAAGCTTAAAACATGACGCTAGAAACAATAACAAAGTTGCAAAAATTTAAGAAACAGTAGAATATTATGAAATAAGAGACCCTCGGAGGAGTCGAAGATGTGATTACAATTATCATCACCATCATTATCATAGTAATAATAATAATCATTATTTTATTATATCATTATTATATACTTCATTCCAATAGGCAGGCATAAAAGATAAATACTTAAGGCAACCGACTAAGTGGTAGGCCCAACAATAAATATATGGAAACTGGAAGAAAAGGGATGCAGCTCAAAAGACTGTAACATAATACAAGGAACCCGGCTTCTTACTGAAGAGCTACATTCTTTGTATTCTGGATCAAAACACTTGGTGACGGTAAAAGTCACCATCAAACAGAATTGGTTAATAGAATGGGTAATAAAAAATAAGATAAAAAGAATAAAATGTAATAAAATATAATAAATCGTAATATAATACAATATAAAATAATATAATATAATATAATAAAGTATAATATAATATACAATAACATAATATAATAATGTAATAAAATAAAATATAATATATAATATAATAAAGTATAGTATAATATGATATAATATAATGTAATATAATAAAATAAAATATAATATATAATATAATAAAGTATAGTATAATATGATATAATATAATGTAATATAATAAAATATAATATATAATATAGTATAATACTATACAATATATAATAAAATGCTAAAATGTAATGCAACTATGCATCTCTAGCCACAAAATCTGTCGAGTCAGACAATATAAGGAAAGTCTCGTAAGTCTTCGAAAAAAATAGAACGAGAAATAATGACAAGGTCTGCATACTAGGATTTTCGGGCTGTTTCAAACCACAGCAAAATATTAGTAACTATCAGCAGGCCAGTGGTTTCATTCACCTAACTATTTATCCTGATAACCTACCAATCTAGCCAAAATCATTTAGACATTTGAATTTATTTTATAAAAAATGCAATCGTATCTATGTTATAATATCGAAATTCACTGTATCTCGTATCACAATGGTAACATCTAAATCCCACTCACAAGTCATTTTGGTTTGATTTCTAATTTGGATTTATCAAAAACTTAATACTAACAAAATGCTTATTGTACTGTTCCAGTAAACGTAGTACCTCTCCAGTTATTAAATATTTTTATTTGCTCGTTTTACCTTTTCACTAATAAATTTTCTAAAATGAAAATAATGCCGCTTTGTTTGAGTGATTATTCTGACTTAATAGGCACTTTCCTTAACCCAACCCAACCCAACCCAAGTCTTTCGATCAAAGAGTCGCTTTTCTGTGCGGGAAGTTCAGGGCGTAGTGCAATGACTGTGTTACCATTGAAACGTGGTATTGTTTCATGTAAAAACATACCAGGTTTTAGTTTTTACGCTTGCAATCAACGTCTTGACACTGATAATTCAAAACGCAGATTCTAAGAATCTAAGATCACTCAACTTCTGTTTGTTTAAAAACCCTAATATATACCTTTAGTATTGACACAACGACAATTTTATGAAAATGTAAAGTCCTTTGTTTGGGAGTCCACTGTGAAAGACCTGTCCGCGTCGAACCAAGAAAATGTTGCATTCTGAGTCAATTAGTCCTTCTTTCATAACATAACAGACAAGAACAATAAATAGACGGCAGCTACACAAAAAACCTCATTGCTTTTGTTTACCTGATAGCCTCTTCTTAATACGCTGTGCATTTCCTTAAGAATGCTAGGAAAATACTCTTGACCAAGTGCTAAAGTGATCTTGACCAGCGTATCTCTGGCGATATCTCGAACATCTCGGGCTCTACTTTTAAGTGAATTGCACACTTTTAAAAGAACACTACGAGATGAAAAGCATATGCCTGTATTACAAACCACTAAAAATAATACTGCGCAAAAAAACCCCGAAATATTAACAATAAAATCAAAAATATAATTAAGGCTACAAATTGGCTATATTTTCTCTGTCGTGAACATTACGAAAACGATTTCTTAAGATCAGGATTTAAAATTAACAACTTAATCATACTTCATATTTCTTATTAATTTAATAATTTCTGTTAATAATAATAATAATAATTTTTTTTTAAACAGTGTTGTATTCAGTATAGTAATGTACAATTAAAAATATAAAACTTGTTGACGTTCGCTTCAAATAAGAAAGGCATCATACAAGTGGCAATAAAAGCATTAGAAGAATTCCAATAAGTTTGGATTTGACCATTGTTTGTTTCTGAGTGTGTAAATATAATACGATGCACGTAAAGCGTCTCTGCCATCTTTTTAAAACATCTCATATCGTTAATCCCGTAATTACGTAACAATTTTTGCAAAGTTTTCGGTTGGGAATAGAAGCCCAGCGTAATAATAATAATAATAATAATAATAATATGAAGAAGAAGAAGTATAAGTATATAGGTATATATAAGTATCTAAGTGTTGAGGAAAGGTGATGGTATTAGCCACGCAACTATGAAAGAGAAAATCCGCAAAGAGTATCATAGTCGCATATGTCTAGTGTTGAAGACAGAATTAACTCCAAAAACCGCATTGAAGCAATCAACACTCTCGCGATCCCTGTTGTACAATATAGTCTCAGTATAATCAATTGGAATCTCCCAATCTCCAAATAATGGATAGGAAGACTAGAAAATTACTAACATTAAATCGCATGCTCCACCCTAAAGCTGACGTTGAGGAACGGAACCGATCCTAAGTGCAGATTTTGAGACCAGTTTGTTGAAACCATCGACCACTTAGTCTCGGGATGCCTGGTATTGACACCGAGTGACTATGTTAAACGTCATGAAAAGGTTGGACAGTATTTGCACTGGGGAATATTTCAGCGTTATCACGTGGAAACACCAACCAACTAGTATTAACACCACCCTCTGCCAGTAGTTAATGGTCCAAATGTTACCATCTTATGGGACGTTCCGGTTAATACTGACAGAACCATTCAAGCTAATCGCCCAGATATTATTATTAAAGACCACCTAGCGAAAACATGTACACTGATCAATATAAGCATTCCGAGTGATAAAAATATCTCTGTCAAACAGTTTGATAAGTTGAGCAAGTATAAGGATCTTGAGATCGAGATTGCCAAAATGTGGAATCTTAAAACAACTAAGGTTCCAGTAATAATAGGAGCTTTAGGAATGATTAAAAAAGGAACAGATAAATATCTTGCGAAAATTCCGGGCAACCATAACTTACAGGAGGTACAAAAGATTGTCCTTATCAGAACCGCGAATATACTTCGAAAATCTGTCTAAATAAAAAACCAATTTTTTACAAGAATTTTTATACTTTTTGATACAATTTTTAATCCTCTTTTATTAAATTTTTCTACAAACGTTTGTATATTTTCTGTATTTTACTTTTTTCATACTCCACATTTATTATACAATTAAGTTGCTCTTAGAAACCTTTGCTTACCTCAGGTCACTGGTTGTGACCCGGTATGTAACTGTAAATAAACAGCATTCATAAGAAAACCGTACAAAATAATAATTAAGAACAGGAAAAGATTGAGGTATATCAAGAATTAAAGACAGAGATCAAGAGGATGTGGAATGTAAAAGTGGTTACCATTGTACCATTAATTATAGGAGCTCTGTGCCCAGTGAGACAGTCGAATAATAATAATATGCCTTTGATATGCATTACAACAAGGCATGTGTGCCTATTTATTGTTGTTTTTGTCACCAAACAGGGCAATAACAAATATCCAGTCTGAATTTAACGCTGCAATACCAGACTTAGTACTGGTAATAGGATATCTTTCTATGTATTGTCAGTTATCAGGCCAGAATTGGGGAGTACTGTAGTTAAGAGTTGTTGTCATACA
The DNA here is from genome assembly GCA_003991215.1 of Morbakka virulenta. Lineage (NCBI taxonomy): Eukaryota > Metazoa > Cnidaria > Cubozoa > Carybdeida > Carukiidae > Morbakka > Morbakka virulenta. The sequence goes on along the minus strand of RDPX01000095.1, from coordinate 614,942 downwards.
ACAACAACCGCTTCAGCAACGTGCCTTTCCTCACTGATTGTGGAGTGGCACTTGCAAGATTGAAGTGACGTTGCCATTTTATTTGGTTTTCTATTTATCTCACTCTTGTGGCTACAGTTTATGTGCCTGCATTCAGCTTACCTGGCTTGTTGCTGGGCGCTGAATGTGGGTTTTTCACCTATCCATCACTAGATGGTGTGTAACCACTCGATAATAATAATAATAATAATAATAATAATAATAATAATATGAAGAAGAAGAAGTATAAGTATATAGGTATATATAAGTATCTAAGTGTTGAGGAAAGGTGATGGTATTAGCCACGCAACTATGAAAGAGAAAATCCGCAAAGAGTATCATAGTCGCATATGTCTAGTGTTGAAGACAGAATTAACTCCAAAAACCGCATTGAAGCAATCAACACTCTCGTGATCCCTGTTGTACATTATAGTCTCAGTATAATCAATTGGAATCTCCCAATCTCCAAATAATGGATAGGAAGACTAGAAAATTACTAACATTAAATCGCATGCTCCACCCTAAAGCTGACGTTGAGGAACGGAACCGATCCTAAGTGCAGATTTTGAGACCAGTTTGTTGAAACCATCGACCACTTAGTCTCGGGATGCCCGGTATTGACACCGAGTGACTATGTTAAACGTCATGAAAAGGTTGGACAGTATTTGCACTGGGGAATATTTCAGCGTTATCACGTGGAAACACCAACCAACTAGTATTAACACCACCCTCTGCCAGTAGTTAATGGTCCAAATGTTACCATCTTATGGGACGTTCCGGTTAATACTGACAGAACCATTCAAGCTAATCACCCAGATATTATTATTAAAGACCACCTAGCGAAAACATGTACACTGATCAATATAAGCATTCCGAGTGATAAAAATATCTCTGTCAAACAGTTTGATAAGTTGAGCAAGTATAAGGATCTTGAGATCGAGATTGCCAAAATGTGGAATCTTAAAACAACTAAGGTTCCAGTAATAATAGGAGCTTTAGGAATGATTAAAAAAGGAACAGATAAATATCTTGCGAAAATTCCGGGCAACCATAACTTACAGGAGGTACAAAAGATTGTCCTTATCAGAACCGCGAATATACTTCGAAAATCTGTCTAAATAAAAAACCAATTTTTTACAAGAATTTTTATACTTTTTGATACAATTTTTAATCCTCTTTTATTAAATTTTTCTACAAATGTTTGTATATTTTCTGTATTTTACTTTTTTCATACTCCACATTTATTATACAATTAAGTTGCTCTTAGAAACCTTTGCTTACCTCAGGTCACTGGTTGTGACCCGGTATGTAACTGTAAATAAACAGCATTCATAAGAAAACCGTACAAAATAATAATTAAGAACAGGAAAAGATTGAGGTATATCAAGAGTTAAAGACAGAGATCAAGAGGATGTGGAATGTAAAAGTGGTTACCATTGTACCATTAATTATAGGAGCTCTGTGCCCAGTGAGACAGTCGAATAATAATAATATGCCTTTGATATGCATTACAACAAGGCATGTGTGCCTATTTATTGTTGTTTTTGTCACCAAACAGGGCAATAACAAATATCCAGTCTGAATTTAACGCTGCAATACCAGACTTAGTACTGGTAATAGGATATCTTTCTATGTATTGTCAGTTATCAGGCCAGAATTGGGGAGTACTGTAGTTAAGAGTTGTTGTCATACAACAACAACCGCTTCAGCAACGTGCCTTTCCTCACTGATTGTGGAGTGGCACTTGCAAGATTGAAGTGACGTTGCCATTTTATTTGGTTTTCTATTTATCTCACTCTTGTGGCTACAGTTTATGTGCCTGCATTCAGCTTACCTGGCTTGTTGCTGGGCGCTGAATGTGGGTTTTTCACCTATCCATCACTAGATGGTGTGTAACCACTCGATAATAATAATAATAATAATAATAATAATAATAATAATAATCATTTTATTGTTGGTTTTAACGTCATTTTCCCCAGTAACTGGGGCTCAGTCGGTGCCCTTCACAGGGTCTTGGAGTTGGCAGTGAGGAATTTCTTGGCCTGATGCCCTTCCTGACGCCAATCTATGGCTTTTTCATTTGTGAATTTCTGAAGTCGCCCAATCGGGGAATTGAACCCGGAATTTTTGGTCACGGTGCAGTTGCGCTAACCATTAAGCCACGGCTCCAATAATAATATAATAATAATAATTAAAAAATTTATACAGGACCCGCTAGCGGAGAAAGCACCGCTATCCCTACAGTCCTGTTTCTAGAGTTAGATTAAAAGTAAAAAATTGTTTAAACATCTCAAATTTACCAGTTGTCACCAAAAATACAAACAACCCCCCCCCCAAAAAAAAACCTCCACAAAAACACCATTAAAAACAAAGTTCATACTTATTTACAATGGTCTTTTAGTGCCTCGCTAAAAACAGCTCTGTATTTTCTGCCCATAATTTCATTGGATAGTTCCTTAAACGTTTTAGTAGTAAGAAAGTTTCTGTAGGTCGTAAAAGTTTAGTGGTTCTCCTGGAACCACTTAGAAACCAATCTTTCTCGTTAAGTAATTGTTTTTTATTTGCATATGTGATATGCTTCTCATAAAAGCATAACAGGCATTTTTTGAGATGTGCGGAACATTCAAACCATTACAAGAGAGGTAAACATCAACAACGTTACGAGATCTCAAAATGAAGCATCAAATTCAGGTTATGTATATTATAAAAAGTATGTAAAAACATAAAAATATACGAATATATATAGAGAACGCATACAAAGACACATGCAAAGCCAAACAAACAGACTTATCTTCTAAGCTACTATCGTCGTTAAATTCTGTGTATAACGACTTTGAGTTCAACTTATCGAAAAACGTAAAGTTTTAAAAATTGAAAGCAAAATGAGGTGCATTATTTATAAGTGAACCTAAGGGTTCTTAAAAGAGGCAAAGAGTCATAGAGAAAAAATGAACAACAACGGTAGCTAACAGTTTTAAGATCGCTTAAGTAAAAAAACCTTGTCGAATTTCACGATAGCGATACACATTATTCGAACCCTGTAAAAAAGTTAATACCTACCCAGACAATTGCATTTCGAGAATCTGTTTTGGTAGTTTTTGTAGTAGTTTAACAATCGTAAGGGCTAGAGGTATTCGTAATATTTCTACTTTATCTATAATTCTAGCTTGGAACTGTTTTAGTTGATCCTCTGTATCAAGCTACAATGTAAAGCAAGCATTTGAAAACACATAGAATAAACAACAATATTGAACACTTAATTTTTTCAAACTTCATTTAGCAAATACTGTATTTGCAAAAGTCTACTACACTCCAGAAAGAATATGTATATACATGTACTGATTATACAAATCAATGTATGAATATAAAAACATTAAAATTGGGCAAAGAGTAAAGCTATCAAGGGTTCATAATGCCACAATCAGCAAACAACCACACAGAAAACTTACGGGGAAAAGAGATAGAATTTTGTGGTAATAAAAGAAAAATAATAAAAAATAGGTTAATACATATTTTTAAAAAAAACATAATACATAATACGAAGTTGCTTTCTGAATCTGTATTACTATTATTATCTTTTGGCTTTAGTTTGCACTTTGGTATAATGCAATCGATAGACTGGAATCAAACCATGATTCTCGGTCTGTAATCAGTATATGTGTAGTCAGTCTATGGAGAGCGTTCTTCGGGTGATGTGTGCATTTCCGAAGAGTTCTGTCTTCTGGTGTTCCTCCGTTGCTGGTTTTCGTGGAATCCTTGTAATCTCGCTTCCCTTTTTGACGAGGCCAAGTGCACCAGCTACGACTGGAACTGTCATCGCCTTCATTCCCCACATTTTTGTCACTTTTATCCCGGGATCCTTGTCGATCACTCAGGCTGCAACTTCAGTGGCTCCAAGGCAGCGGTTCGGTGTAGGGTCTCCATTGGAAGTTAAACACAAATATTTAGAAAGCAGATTCTCTTCATACAAACATTAATAGTTTTGTAAGACTGGAAATCCAAAAAGCATAACGTAATATAATTTTAACACATATCGGTCTCAACAGCTTGCCTTATTATTTTTATGCATTCTGTCTTTAGTTTTAACTTTTAAATTCAATTTACTTATTGGACTCGTTCCACTCCAAAACTCTAATGACCATGCACATTCTTAATAATTTTGCAATTATGTGGGCAACCGATTTACTCTTGCTATGTGTTGCACCCAGTTTTGCACGGTTGCATTGTTGGAATTTTAAAGAAAGCCACAACCTGGAGTTAAAAAGCGAATACAGTCACGAAAGTCACCACCGGTCCAATGAACGTTCTTCGGAAGTGCACCACCGTACAAGCCCAGATATTGAAAACTGTCGTTACGACAAACAAAACTTTTTATTCATAATAGACGAAGAGGCACGATCCCAAAACATCTCATTTGGGATGCGAATGATTCACCGCTTGCCACTTGGCCGCTTGCACAACCAAATCGGTAAATTTGCCTGATTCGCCTGATTTGAAGGACTTTTTGTTACTTAGTTACGTACCAAACTAAGATCCATTTTAACCGTCATGTCAGCATTTAAAGATGCTTTTTGTCTTCCTTTACCTATCTGTGTTTCTTAAATGTTTTCAGCTAGCCAAAAATTGTTTCTGTCCTGTTTTGAGTTAAACGTTTGTATTCAAAACGTACACCTGTGGGTGAATAAAAACGTCTGCCTAAACATTAGTGCACATATACACATATCTATCTATCTATCTATCTATCTATCTATCTATCTATCTATCTATCTATCTATCTATCTATCTATCTATCTTTCTATCTATCTATCTATCTATCTTTCTATCTATCTATCTATCTTTCTATCTATCTATCTATCTATCTGAATAAAATGGTATATATGTACATAATTTATTCATGCAAAATTCATGTAAAGTATACAGAAACGTACGATTAAGAATGCATTTCTATGCATTTTTATGGGTTCCTAAAAGTAATAACAAAATCTAATTAGTTTCAATTCCATCAATGCAAAAGAAAAAGTCAGTTGCTTGTTGCTCATGTACAGACAGTACCTTTTTTGTAAGGAATCTTTGAAGTGGCGGAAGAATTTTATTTACGATTGTCTCAAGAATCCTTTCTGCTCTTTTAACATTAGAATTCTCCAATGAAATCACTTCATTTGTTTGTAAGTGGCCTTCTTCCTCGTCTTCTTCGTCACTACTTACTTCGTCTTCTTCTTTTTTGACTGTCTCTGGTGTAAATTCCACAGTATCGTCTACTTTTCTGTTGCTTAGATACTTCAAAGACTCTGGTAAGGAAAAAGAAGCAGCCCAATGGCTTTTTCAGTCAACAAGACCTTAAAGTAACAAATATGGTGATCATACAGTGTGCTTATTAAGTGCCCTACATCAGGTGTAGTCCTTTGCAAAACATATAACTGCCTTTGACTAAAAAAAATGTTTATTGGGCTCTTGGTTAACAAATAAAATTGCTTCGTTAACGTGCAAAGAGGAGATCTGCCAGTGACATTTTCTTGCGTTCCAAAAAGAATTTTGAGAGGCGAGCATTCACAGCAAGAGTGATGGAAATAGTAGTAAATGGAATGCTGATGAAGCGAGGGGGAAAATGAAAGAAGTTGGTTTCGGAGAGGAAGATATCAGTGTTTGAAATGATGTTGAATGAGATAGCGGAAAATACTGAGAGGCCTATGAACCTCAGGTTTTTAAACAGGAAAACGCATAAACAATTTACGTCTAAGGCTAATAAAATCATCCCCTACCTATAGAAAGAAAACTTAAGCCATTGAAATTATATCTTTAAAGCAGCAGTTCATGTTGTAAGGGGCATGCTAGGTATTACGAAAAGGAACAATCAGAGGAAAACCGAAACGTGGTGGAAACGACGCTCAACTTCTCAAATCGGAAAACTAAGGAATGGTTTTGGTAAACGTAAAGCTTTACAAGGGAACTCTCTGAGGAATGAAACCACTGCAGAAAGACTAATGAATAAATATAAGATCAATGAGAAGAGTATTAAGGCAATAATGGAAGAACCAAAACAGCGAGTTACAGCTAAGAGTACCAAAACAGCGAGCTACAACTAAGAGTGCCAAAAGCAAAAGATATGAGGTAAAAGTCAATCAAAATCGAATGTTTAGCAATAACCTGGAGGCATTTTTTCAAACCAGACCAGTCGGGAAAAAGAGAATAATAATAACATTCTTGATGCCGATAAGATAAAACGTTCTGCAATGGGATTTGGGAGAAACAGATGGAGCATTGTATTATAAGGCAGAGTGGATTGAGTCAGTTGAAAATAAAGTTCAAGGAACCTCATGCTAATGAGAATATATCAATTGGAACGTTCAGAAAGCAGTAAACTGTCAAATTGTAAACCACCGGGGCCAGATGGTGTCCAAGGATAATGGGTTACGAACTTAACAGCTCCTCACTCTTTCTTTGCAGCTATATTCGATAATTGCTTGACATCAGGTAATGTACCATATTGGTTAACTAAGGGAGCAACAGTTCTGATAATTACGGATAAAAACAAGGGAAATGACGAAACCAGCTACAGGCTCATTACCTGCCTTTCACTACTTTAAAAGCTATTCACAGGTATTTTATCTAAAGATATTTATGATAATCTCGAAGTGAATGACTTGCTTCCTGTCGCGAAAAGGTGATGTCGTACGGGAACCCGTGGGACTAAGGATCAATTATTTATAGACAAGATGATATTTAGGAACTGTACGGGAAGACTCACTAGACTAGCCATGGGTTGGATCGACTATAAAGAAACCTTTGATGTGGTGCCACACTCGTGGATATTGAAGTGGCTTGAGCTCTTTAAAGAGGCTGATAACATCAAAACTTTACTTAAAATAGCACGAATAACTGGGGCTCTAAATTGATATCGAAAGGGAGGGTCACTAGCGAAAGTAAAAGCAAAGCGAGGAGTTCTCCTAGCAGACAGTTTATCACCACTCTTCTTTGTAATCAGTTTGACCCCAATGTCTTTTGTTTTACATAAGAAGAAAATGAAAGCTGGCTGTGATCTGGACAAGGGTGAGATATCAATAAATCATCTACTTTTCATGGATGACTTGAAATAGTTT